>PNEQ01075090.1:0-40109 GCA_003012365.1 Medauroidea extradentata
AGAGCCTAGCAGTTTACCAGATTTATTGGAAAATTCAAAATTATGTAAAATTCTAGATAACTTCCTTCGAACAAAATAATTTTTCCACAACTTTTCCATACAATGTCTTAAAATTATATACAGTTGCTGTCTGATTAAAGAAAATCAACGCAACATAAGTTTTTCGATCAGTTTCGTTGGTGCACCATTGCCCTTAAGGGAGCTATTACGGCGATCTTGAAGTGCACATCAAATGCCGCATTTGTTTGCAAGATTCCCACCGATCCATTTTTCCTGTAGGACTTGGAGCGGTGAGCATATTATTTTGTTGATGGAAAGTCTATAACAAAGTTCTGTGTACATTTAAAAGTTTCACATACATTCAGTTAGTAAATACTGAAGTACGGCAACCCGAAGAGGCCATATTTAGCTTCGTTGTAGGCCTTCGAAACTGAGTTTTTAATTAACCCGGTATCTTAACAAGACATTCCGTCCTTGTCCGAAGTGTTTTTTTCCCATTCCTACATTGGCCCAATGGGCACATATGGAATAGTTTCGAGTAAAAGATACGTATTTATGAATACACTACAGCGAATTTGAAATGCGTGGTAGGCGGCGCCCTTAAATTTGTTGCAAGTGTTTTCAAATGTTTCTTCAGGAAACCGACTTTCAATTATGTTTTCATATATTTTCTGATAATGAGTTGCGTAGAAAGAATTTTGTTTCTTGACTTCCTTCAGGTTTTTCTTGTTTTTAAAGTATTCTTTAATAGAGGAAGCTGGAGACAAAACATGTGGAACAACTCTGTTCTTTATCACAGATGGCCTTGGCTTGAATCCCACTTTCCCCTCGTTGATGACAGTGTCAGCGTCTTCACATTTGCATGCTGCCTACGCCCTGAGGCGGGTTCTGATTATGATCATTCTTGATTTTGAGGATAGCCTGCTTTGACGGTCCGTTACCTGTGGCAATATTCGTGCTCGACAACTTGCGAAATTTTTCTAGCGCGTTTTCTTTCGTGTCAGCCAACAGTCTAAGAATTACTTTGAAACAATTTGCTCAAAGTCTCCGTAGTCATTTATTAGTTTTAATCAAAAATATAATCGTTACGCGAATGGTAGTAAATTATAGTCCCGTCACGTCTGGGCCTCAGCAATTTTTCTGAATTCATATTTGTTTGAGAGTAGAAACGTTACAAAGATTTTCTTCTTCCAGCGGCAAAACAAACTTTGTTTGAGGACTTCTCTTTGTGTACTTCATTGGTTTCATAACTTGCTGCCGGACATAACAATAGGCAAGATGACGTTTAAACGTAAGAAGTGACGAGTCGGAATATTTTTCAGCGGTAGGTAGGTTTCAAAACTGTTGTATTAACCACCAACCAGGTATAACGAACAATTGTACGAATTACACTTTACGTAGTTCCCTGATATAAACCTGTTGTGGGCGAAGGCTGTCTTCCTGTTCACCATGACCTGTATTCTACCCATGTTCGTATTCAACATCACTCGTTTCCTTGCAATTTTCTCATGGATTCTTATATAACGTGAGCCATGTCGATCAAGGGAAACAAGTGTCGTTTACAAAACTGCTTAAAACGCGTTAAATTAGTCTATCTACGAAAAACACGCGCATTTATTGTTAGGAACATGATTTTCGAGTCATTTAAAATGGCTAAAAGCTATTTCCTCAGAACACCTTATCTGATAATATACTATAGGTACCGCACGTTTAGTTCAGCCTGTTATAAACACAACTTATGCAAAAATGGCACTGAAAATACAACATGTAATACTGTGCAACTATTTAAAATAAAACCACAAAAACATATCTGTTTATTTTGAGTTATTGCAAGGTACCAGCACATACTATTTCCTCTGACGTTCGCCGAGCTGGGTGGCACAACGGTAACATGTTGGACTCGCATTAGGGAGGGCCCGGGTTCGATCATCGCCTCCAGCCATCCTGATTTCGGTTTTCCATGTTTTCCCTCAATCACTCCAGGTGAATGTTGAGACGGTTCCTTAACATAGGCCATGGCCGATTCCTCTCCCAGCTCCTATCATTGTACCAGGTTTTATCTCACCGGCTCCAATGACCTCGCTGTCGGCTCGACGCAAAGCCCACTTACTTTAGCTTACCTTCTATGCCGCGCTATTCGTCAACATTTCCGTGCGGCACCTACACTTTGAGTCCCATAGAAAAAATTAAATTATGAGTCGTTCGGGATGCAGTGAACAGCAAGAATTTTACCTTGAAATATATCAGTAGTCGTTACTGCATATAATTCAACATTAAGAAGGCCGCCTAGTGAAGGGCGTGTTTGTGTGTGTGAGGCGAAAATCGATGAGGCGCTACGAGCGACGTCGGCCGGCACATGTATTGCGATATCGCCTCTACGGCCAAAGTCGTAAACGCGCGCGCAGTGTTCCACTGTAACGTTTTTAATGTGTTACTTTAAGCGGTGACCCTATCATTTTATTATCGCTGTAGCAAATTCCAATGTACTTGTAGGCCTTAATTTCGAACAAATCCGTTAAGCCTATACATATCGTGAGAAACAACCGCGTGAAATAACTGATTTTAGCCAACTTTGAGGGCCTTAGAATGTTGCTTCCAATGTGCGTGGTGTCTTGAAAGTCATTTTCACAAGCAGTCTGAGTGTGTTTTATTTTAGTAGGTAGGCATTGTGGACGCACGTTTAGGCTCCTTTCACACGAGAGACTTGTCTGTCGACGACTTGTCGCCCGGCGACTGTAGTCACTGGAGACTACAGGAAGACTTGTGGCAGACAAGTCGCCAGAGACATCAGAGGCGAAGTGTTTGTCCTTTAGTATAATGTTAGGGGTGGAAGAGGTTGTAGGTGTTCTGGCATTACTGAAGTTTTTCAACAAGAGGAGGAGGAAGGAGGAGGAAATGTTGGATACACCCAATCTTTAGCGATAGACAAAGTAGAGGGTTATTTTGGAGTTTCTGCGATGACATGCGTCTAGACAGAGAAAAATTTTTCAATTATTTCAGAATATCGATTGAATCGTTTAATGAGTTGTGTGAGAGATTGAGGTTGTCTCTTGCAAAAACAGGACACAAATATGAGGAAGTCGATATATGTCGAGGAAAGATTAGCAGTAACACTTAGGTAAGCATAAAATAAATGTTAAGTTGTATTTATAATTTTATACAGATAATTGCTTTACGTGAAGAGTATTTTGTAACCATTTGTCTATACACATACTAAGTACAAGCTAACAAAGCTTGATGTACCAGATGAAGGTGATAGGGAATGTAAGTCGTTAACAATGGGCGACAGTGCTTGCGTTGGCCGTTGTTGTCACGGTGGAAGGGGCAGCTGAGGATTCAGGAGTTGGTACCGGCGTTACATAGGGTTGGTAGCCATGAGCATGTAGGTTTAGGTTAGGAATGGTTGTGGGCATTGTGGAGGTGTTACTTTTATACTTAACAATAACTGACATAATTTCACATTTAGCCGTCAATTTATGGTTGGATGGAATGTCTTTCATATATTTTACCAATGACAGCAAAAACAGTTTGTCTTCGTAGTCTGTTTCTGCTTGAGCAACAGAACGTTGCTCGATGCTTCTGTGGAGCACATCACATAATTTATGATAATCCGAGTCCTCCGTTTTCCTCTTCTTCTTAGCCGTATTGCTACTAGCACGTGCCTCTCCAGTATTCTCTGGCTGTGCAGAACGCATTGGACTACGCACAGTTTCTTCTTCGCCCTCCAAGTTGGAAATAGTCCTGTGAAATAGTGAATATTGTTAATTTGTCAAATAATAACGTTACAGAAATAATATGATGCGTCTTATGCTAATACTGACCTCTTTTGAAAATTTGGTTGCAAAAATGACAGGTCATCGAAATATATGTTTTTTTTTTTTTTTTTTTTTTTTACGATTACTTGGCGCAGACCCGAAACCTGAGTTTTTTTCGCTCTCAACTCTCTTGCAAAACTATAAGTTCATTTGTTGACATTGGAGCAGTTGGTAATAATTCAGATGCTTCAATTTTTAATAATAGTGTTTTCAAGCAGAAGTTGTCAGCAAACCGACTTCATATTCCTACTCCTCGTTCACTGCCAGGGGAAATTACCAACAAAGTCCCTTTCGTTTTCGTAGGTGATGAAGCATTTGGTCTATCTACACACATCATGAGACCATACGGTGGTAAACATTTGACACAGATGAAACGAGTATTTAACTACTGACTTTCTAGAGTTATAAGATATATGGAATGTTCCTTTGGACTTCTAACAAATAAGTGGGGGATTTTCCACAGACCACTCAATGTATCTGTTGGGTTTGCTGAGAACATTGTTAAAGCCTGTACCATTCTGCATAACTTTGTGCGGGATAGAGATGGGTTTCGTATCGAAGACACGTTCACTTATGAAGGATTCGAAGATATTGATCAGCTTGATCAAACAAACGCCGGAAAAAGTCCTATGCAAATACGGGACACCTTTGCTGATTATTTCTCTTCTACTGGTGAATTAGCATGGCAATATTCCCGCATTTAAGATTACTGCCTATAAAACAATCTACAGAACGTTCAGAAACACTTAATTCATTCTTTTAATAAGAACTCATTTTATTACTTTCATTGTAAACTTGTATATTATGTAAAATTATTCGTTCCATTTCCTTTTAAATATCTAAATGATGTTGTCAATTTGCCAGGCTACTGAGTAAGTAAATATTTAGATTAGGTTATATAGGACGTTTGAAATTGGTGTCAAATATTCTGGTGACGTGTTCCACACACAAAAATATAAAAAAGATTCATATGAGCATAGGGCTTAAAAATAATACTTGGGGAGGAATTTAAGGATTTATCCTCGAACAATACCTGAACATAAAAGTATATTGCACTGAAATCTACTTCAAGCTTCTGCTTAATTTTATTGGATAGGTCTCAGAAAATGTTTAAAAAATTCAGTAATCGAATGTAGTTTATTCCAAACTTCTGTTCAATCAACTTCAAGCTTCATTTTAATTTTTTATTTACAGCAATACACAATTTATTTATATTATTGAATTTGTAAACATTTTTACGGGACAGTAGTAGAAAAATTATGTTAAAGCTTAAAGTGTATTTTAGTAACTTTTTTAACACGACATGGTAAAAATTTTGCTCTAATTTCTTCTTCGCAATTTTGCTCGTAAGATAAAACATTTTTGGGTACTGAAAAGTTAAAATGTTTTTCCGGGAGAAATCCCAGTAAAATTTTTAAAAACCAAAATGGTTGCAGAGGAAATTGTTTATATGGTAATCTGCCAATTTTTCTGCAAATTTTGATGCCAAAAACTTTTACTTGCTTCCTTGGCGACACAATTTTTTAATAACCTTAATGTTCAAGGACAAATACTTAAATTCCTTCCAAACTATAAACTTTTATATACCCATGTTTATCATTAACTTTCCATTGTGTTTTTATGTAAGGGACATGCACCTTAAATATTTTAGGATAGTAAAGATACATCCTGTATACAGCAAATATATATATAAATATATATATATATATATATATATATATATATATATATATATATATATATATATATATATATATATATACAACACATATGAAGGCTGTATATACCTGTGTGTGTTTGTATTGCTAATTAAAAATCATCCCATTGTGAAGAAATAGGCCTATGTCTAAATTGTTCATGCATAATGCAATCAGTATAACTACTGAGCTGGACTTTATCTATTTTTTTATAAAGGTTTAATAGATAATGTTGTTAAGTTCCGTTACGACAAACCAGTATGTGTTTAATGTTTTTTTTTTTTTTTTCAGAATATTTCATATAGACCCTAGGTTCCAATTAATTTCAATATTTATATAGGCCTACTCAATTCGGTTGTAATGCCACGCATGTAATCCTACTTATACTAATAATGTGTAAATCATATTAATAAACTTTAAAATACCTAATGATAATAATGACAGCATTTGTACATACTTATTTCAGTTTAACTGTTGTTTTCTAAGGCATCAAATCCTTGATGAAACTCACGGCACACTTCTGGCCGTGCATTTTATTTCTTTTATTTATTTACATAATCCACTGACGAAATGTCCCATATTATGGGTCGCTACCGAATTTCTTGAATAAACTTCTCGGTATCGAAAAACATTTCACCGGACGCAATCACAAACAAGTCTGCCGTGTGAAAGCAACAATACAACTGAATGCCCTGGCAGTCGCTCGCGAGTCTTGTAGTCTCTCCGCGACAGCAGATACCGGGCGACTGATATCTTGTCTTCCGGCGACACGATGGCGACAGTCTACCGTGTGAACACTACCATTCTTTCGTATGTATTAGCTGTCGCCGGTAAACAAGTCGCCGGTAGACAAATCTCCCGTGTGAAAGGAGCCTTAGTGTTCTCTGAGAAAAATCGTAACTCCGAACACGCTGCACACTGTTCGAGCGCCGTCCAGGCGGCAGACTTAACTACGGGTTGCCTTACTGCTTGTATGGTTGGCAGTGAAATTACACTATATAGTTCTGTGTCATCTCCTATTTTAATACAACAGTACGGAAACAAAATCAACCGAAATCGACGCAATTGTCGTTTATGTATTTATTTATTTTTTTTATCAATCTGTATCAATTCATACTGACTGCATTATTTATCGTACATGCGCAAACATCAAGTGACGTGTCCAGAGGGTAGACATTTCCCGTCGTCAGGCGTTACGCGCGGAAAGATAGGAATTGTCTGAAAAAAAAAAAACTTAAGCAAGGCTTTTTTGAGTGCTCTTTTTATCCGGGATCGCCTACAGTAGAGCACTGCACGGCAGTTGCGCGGCTTGCATAGATGTGAGTTAACGTGGAGAGCCAGGACTCAGCGACCTCCTGCTGGACTCCACAGTCCTATGTACACTCTTGTCTTCAGCTATTTCATTGGCTGCTGCTTCAGTTTGTGGCTAATTGTACAAACTCTGGCAAGACAAGGTAGTGAGTGTTTTCATGCAGGCCCGCTGTTGTCCACAATCCTCAAGGAATAGTTTCACTAACAGTGACACAATCGTGAAAATAATTAAACTGTTCGTAGGAGCTGATCCAGGGGAGCAGGAGGGAGGGGGTAGACTGCTCCCGGCACCGGGTTAGAGGGGGTGCTGGTGATGTCGAACATTTTTACTTTGGATGGAATGTAAACGACTGTAAAAAGATACAATATCTACCAATATTTAGACTTTTACTAGTTTTGTATTTTTATTTTATATTGAACACCATACAATGTTATAAGTACAGAATTTACAATTAGAATGCACACTTAAAACACTGCTAATGGTAACTAGTAAGTACAGGTTTTACGGATTACATACTAAAATTTTATACTGTTAGTTACGCGAGCGCAAAACAACGTATGCATTTATTACTGTTGGGTTGATATGATCCATCATGTTACAGTTAGAAGCCTATGGATATTTGACTTTGGCCAGTGTGTGTATAGGTCTGAGAAGTCCACGCTGTTGCCAGATGAATACGCGAAATACTCGTGCCTCTACTGATGGAACGAATAAAGGGAGGGAAGAAGGAGGGGGGGGGAGGAACAAAACACAATTTTTGCCCCTGGCGAAGAAAAGCGTGTATCCGTCCCTGACTGTGCGTGAGTTTGAAATCTTACGTCTTCTCAAATGAATTTCTGATACTTCAGGGTATCTAGATATACGCCGGTCAGCGGCACCCTTAAGGCGGGACATCAGTCGCTATATTTGATTATATATTTTATTCGCTTTTTAATATTCAGAGAAAAATCTGTGTTTATTGTGTGGATGCCAGTTATCTCGCGCTACAGTACAAGCGTCGCAGTTGAACTTCTAACGTATATCTTGTCCGCAATCAGTCACACAACATTAAGAATATGAAATAAATTATTTTACTGACTACGCCCTAAAAATACGTTACATGTTAAGATAAGTAGAATCCATGCTATAATAAAAAAATTGACAAAATTTTTTTCAGAATTAAAAAAAGTGAACAAATAAAATAATCCAATATGGCGTTTGACGTCCCACCTTAAAGAGTTCCATTCATTGTGTGCATCACTCGCACACCCACACAAGCGCGCGCACAGCCCTTCTTAAGGCCATACTACATAATTTTTTATCATTGGTACAAAAAAAATTCCTAATTGTTTTCTACGGAATGCTGTAAAAAAAAAGCTCATGTCTAAGAGAAATCATACGATTCACAATACCATTTAGGCGTCTTACAAAATATGCAAAGAATGTTTCTGCTTAATTTTGACTTATTTTCATAAAAAAATGGCGAGACCTCTGAAAACTATGAGATTTATTGCTACCAAAAAAAAAATCGGAACAGACTATTATATATTTGTCGCAAATTGAAGTAGGGATTCTTCTATATGAAAATTATGTTGCTATAAAAATATTTTCGAAAACACTTTATAACTACCGGGCGTAGACTTAAGAACGCTAAAGTGGTTTCAAGAACTATTTCCTGTTTTGTCAGTATATTTTATATTTCTGATATATACTTCAAGTACTAATGTTAGAAAACTGTTAAAAAGTGCAACATCTTTTTTTAATTAGCTACAGTTTTTACGAGGGTTAAAATAGGTAATATTTTGTCTATAAAAATAAAAATTGTGCGTTATTATCGTGTTGATCTTAATTTCACAATTAAATTTAAAGATATTATTGCACGATATTGAATTTTCAGAGAAATTTATTAAGGGTTCGCATGGAGTTATATTTTCAGATTTATGGTATAATTAATAGAAAGGGCAGCCAAACATTAAACACTGATTGAAGGCGAACGAATTGACTGATCCCAGAGAATCTTCTTGATAAAGTTGATATGATTTTGAGAAACACTTGAGTCACTTATTTTTGAAATCTTCAAAAACATAATATTTGTTGTTAAAGTGTTCCTAATTTTGTTATAGAAGCATACTATAAGTTATTTTTCCCCAGTAGGTTTCGTGATGTTATTACATGTCCTTAAGTGTGATGTCGAAAACTCACGAAAAATCGTTTGTACTCAGAAATAAATTAATATTAAGCCTTGTAAAGCTTTGAGATGTCCTTCTGGGTGGACGTATTTTGCTCGTTAGAGGCCTAGAAGTGCGGAAGCGGTAAGGACGACACAGCACGCGCATCACGCTTCGCTCTAGCCTTTAGGTGCAAGTCACTGAACTACCGCGCAGTCGTCTCGCTGATGGATCACCACTAAGTTGGGAAAAGGGGTAAAGTGTATTTTCCCGATATCCGGGATGTCTCATAAGCTTGGTTAGGTATTGTTATGCTTAGGTGGTGAAAAATAGTTAAATGTGTTTCCGCCATGTCCTCATTATCTAATTAACACGGTAAACTATAGTTACGGTTTTCCTTCAAAAGTTCCACGCGGACAAAGCCACGGTCGGGCAGCTAGTAATGTTATAATTAGCAAATGAAAAATTCAACAGAAGGTTCGAGACTCCAAAAGAAACTTGATCATTTTTGCCACTCTTTCGTTTTATTAACTTTTGCTTTGGAAATGGTGGTGTATTTTTATAGGCTCAAAGAATATAAAACACTTATTTATAATAATGAGCGTCAGTGGCATAATATTAAATTAATACGTAGGACAACGTACTGCAGTGTATTACAGAACTTTGGTGATATCTTCAGTAGGTGATAACTCATAAAAATAGTGGACGAAAAGATATACAAGGCTATATCTGTTCCGTAAAAGGTGTACTAACCATTGAATATGTCGTTGAAGGTGTTTATTGGTTGCAACGCAATCGTAATTAAACACAAATGAGTGCGATTTTGTGTATCAGCAATATTTAGCGACTTACAAAGCTCAAAAATGTGGGCTGTGATATCAACTTCCATGCATGAAAATAAAAGGGATTGGAACCATAATTTCTGTAAAATAAATTAACTAGCCATTTCCGAGAAATCAAGTAACCATTTTCCAATTACGAATTATAATATCTGAGACATTAAATGATTTGCCGGTCAGTGCAAGATGATGTGCGCCATTAATGCTGGAACAAGTGGTGTGCAATGTGTTATCCTAACCTGTCCCACCAAACTATCGCTGAAATATTAGTAGAATACGTAATGGACAGTGGTTACAACCATCGCTTTCCTCTATACATAAATTAAATTCGATTCGCAGCGTGGTTGTCCCCCGGATTGTCGCAGTATCCATTAACTCACTAAACATGTTGTCTACGTGATAAGTATTTTGCTAAGTGCTAAATCTACAGTTCATTCTTTACACGTATTATATTTATATTTAAAAACAATATTTGTAGTTGACTGAGAGGTCGTCAGTTGAAAGTACGAACACGGTTAAACTTATCAAGGGTAAAAATTGAAACACTAAAAATATTTAATTTTGGCTGACCTACTCTACCCTCATGAGTTTTCATGAATGTCTATTGAATCACGATGATTCTTGATCGCCTACAGAAATCTTTTGACTTTTTACTCAATACTTTGTTTGTAATCCCTTCGATATTTCCAGGACATCAGCAACAGGAAAATAAATGTGTAATGTCATTTCTTTCCAGCGTATCTATTTGTCTTTTTTTTTAAGAATAAAAGAAGTAAATTCTTACCTTGGAATGTGCATCTGAATGCCAAACATTTGTTTTAATTACTTGCTTATCTACTTTTAACAATCCTTTTTACACTAATCAAACGTCGGATTGTGCCAGTACACTAAATAAAAAATTGCACTTAGTGAGTTTTTCATCGCTCTACATGTACGTACACGCTATATTTCTGGGATGCTTTTTCAAATGTTGAGTCACCTTAGTGACTGCGAAAATTTATGAGGACAGCTTACCTCTCTCCCTGTTTGCAATTGTTATTCTTGAAAATTATTCCTATCGTTCCAAATAAAATGCCAAGTTACGTAATTGATGTACAGTTAGTCCGACCATGTTCGGTCGATGCTGTCGAAAATTTGTACTCTGATTAAAAATAACACAACGCCGCTTGGCTAAAATACTGTCTCATAGCCCTACATATCGCTGCGACGGAATTTGTTGAGGCCGCATACCTACGGATAAAGAATGTTTTTATATGTTGATGTGGCCGCCATTTTCAAACATGTTGAAACCGGTTTACACACGTACAGTAATTATAACTCGTTGCATTCCTAATAACAGTAACTGAAGGGAATTTGCTGCGCAAAATCGTCTGTGGAAGCTTTCGAATCCACAGCGTGTCACCGCATTTCCCGGTAGATAAGCGTTTTTATATCTTTCAGAGTTTACTTTACAATATTTTAATTAGATCTCGTCGATAAATTCAAGTGCATAAGGAAGCGAATTTCATTCCGTCGGGCATAAATCCACGACATTGAACTGTTAGTAGAACATTAAGACATAGCCACATTACTTTTCTTGATTCGTTGATAAAATTACTGCCATTTAAATCACCCCAGTCCCTGTTTAAGTTATAATTTTGTTTCAGATGTTCATTTCACGTTAGCCAGTGGTGCACAGTGAGCAGTTTTACGTTATGTATTCGAGAGTGATAAAGGATTCTTAATTCTGCGGACTTCTGCATTAGATTAGCGGAGACCAAACACTATTAAATTAGTATACAGTCAAAAACCGTTTGGCACTGTACAAAATACACACAACTTACAGGTAGAAATTTCTGACGAATCCTTCTGTCTTGGTGTCAGTGAGTGACTGGCGTCTTGAGAGCAAGACCGATGTTGTTGGCCTGTTTCCGCCCGCGGGAGACGTCGGTATTCCAGTCGGGAGAAGTCGATAATGGTCGAATGTGCCGAGACGACAGTCACACTCTACCATGAACCTCGAGCACGTATGATGGCCGTGAGAAGATGCTGCGACGTTGTCTCCCTGCACGTCCTTCGCTTGGTATTCTGCCTCATCCGAGCATCTTCTCCACCTTCTTCAACCCTGAACACTGTTTCCTGCCCTAACATCTCACCGTGTGCGCTCTATGCACTAGACTCCACATGTATCAGGCCTGAAAGTGAAGTGCAATTTATACTCGCCGTGCACTGCGCCCTGCAGGATCTAACCATGTGTGCACTGTAAAAAATTATTTGTAAAATCAGCACGCCGATGTATGTGAGTGTTGAGTAAACAGGTACGGCAAAATTGTTCCCCATACATCAATTGTAGATTTCCTATATATTTATAGGAAACATTCAAATGTATACTTACGTTATCAGACTTGCGCATTAATAATGTTGAACATTTGTTCTGTTTAGGAAATTAATCATGGTAATATCCCACAATGTGTATGGGTTAAAAACTTGGCTATGCTTAAAAGTATTTATTATAGTGTATATGTACACGTAACTATATATCACGAATAATGTTTACATTATCATAACTCCTATTTTGAAGTATAATTTTTAAACTATCCTACCTGATAAAATTTACTTGAGGCATCTAGAATGATAAAACATTTTTATGTATCCGTGCAGTTTTAATCTTCCATTTCTCAAGTAAGTAAATACACACAAATTGTAGAGTTGAAATTCTAAATGATCTAAGTACCAAAAGAGACATAATTGAGTTTATAGCATCAAAATAAACTACGTGCCAATGCCTATGTTTTGCTGTAAGACCTTAGTCCCAATAATTCTCCAAATAGTTTTTATGATAGTCGAGAAATTATACGTCCTATATGTACGCATGCTCTTGCAGCGCTGTTTTTATCTTTTCTTCACGAACATGTTTTTGGCACTTAGATCGTTTAGAATTTCCACTATAAAATTATTGACGTAGGCCTGTTATAAAACATAAATATACACATTTCATACAAAACATGGATCTATAAATTTTTTTGACAATTGTGATAGTAATTGTATCGGTTTATAATGACATCTGCAGATTGTATATAGGTGCAATGTTCTATAGGCTACCACTCCCTTGAACCTTACATGACTTATGCAAGCCAGATATTCGTTTTACTAATAATATGATAAGTGAACAACTTACGTTAAGTAATAATTGTATCTGAAAATAGGATCGTATTAGCTGTCGTTGTCTTGCCGCAGGATGGAAAAATTTTGAGGAAGTTATCCGCACTGCAGCATACTAGGATCGAAATCTCAGTTTTCCGGAAGTAAGAAAGCCATACAAACCACGCGATGTGACAAACATTATTATAATAACTATACTGTCCTATAGCACAGCCTAAGACCGTATTTCACGACAAATCAAGTAAACTGCTGACGTTTTTTAAAATACAGTTTCTTGTAGCTCTTTATAATTTATTACACGTTATCAGTGTGACTATACTTACAGTAATATAAATATGTTTATAATATTGATAATGAGTGATCTAAGAAGCCGTCTTGTTCTCATATGCCTACATTTGCATGACAAAACATCTAGTAGTCGCCTTGAACTTTTGTTTATCTTTTTCGGAATATTCGTAAATAAAATATATCAGTAACTGTGACAGATATCGATGTAGATAATTTAGAAATTTGTTCCAGTATTCTGCTGTTAGTTAAATAATGCACTATGAAGAAATATTTATTTATTAGAAGAGTTATGTAGTAAATTGGTTACTTGTGAAAAGAAATCTTCACAGCTAATCAGGGAATTTTAAAGACGACTCATAATATACTATAGAATCAGGTATCGAGTGAATACCTTTAAGTGAAATTTGTTTTTGGCAGAAGTTGGGCCGAACTTTCTCCAGATTCTGTCCATCTTTGTTCCTCGTATGTATCCAGACATGCACTGCCGTCCAATCCTGTGATACGCGACAGCCACCTCACGTATAAGACAGTTTTCAAGCATATTTTTTTATCCTTGGTGGCGAGTCTAAGCACTACTCCTATTCTTAAGTGTGATCAAAATTGTAGTTGACTCAGTTTGGTCACATCAGTTAACCCTGTTGTTTGCCACAAGAGTGTGATGCATCGTTAGGAATGGTCGCCGTAAAACCAGAAGCATAATGTGGCTTCGCTGATTTTATACTGTTACTCGGGTCTGCTAGGATGCCTTCCAGAAAAATCTAAGTTCCGTCTGTCGTTAAACATATAGGTACTGCATCTGTAACTCAGGTTTAAGACGTCGAAGATGTCTGCGGGCGTTACTTTCCAATTGTTTCTTACTTTTAACTGATCGCAGTTGTTTTACACTAAAAACCTACGTTTATTGCCATAAGAGAGTTTTGTTTGCAAACTACTTGAGTTTGACCACGTAGCATTAATTCGTCTTGTATGTGCGTAAAAATTATATTTAGAACTTTAGGCATAAAAAGCGTTTGCAGCAGTATTCTTTATTGTTGTTTGAAACTCAGAGCTAAACATATTTTAACCGCAATACTTCGTGGAGTCGACTCAATATTCGTGCTGCTTGAAATCATTTAGTTTCATAAGTAAATACTTATTATAAACAGCAATGTCGAAAATTTATTTTTTTATTTATTGTAACTTAAATTATTAAGCATATAAATTCTATCTAAGCAGGACAAAATTATTCCGTGCAATTAATTTTAATTTACTCATCCCCGTATTCTTAAATAGCTCGATTGTCGTTCCGGATTCAATATACATATCTGAATACTTTCTTCGTGATAGATCGTGAAAGCAGGCAGAACATTGTTTACGTTTGATACGTAACTATTTTTTAAAGCAAATAGTGTACTCTACAGTGTCTGATAAAAGTTTACTACTGGTTCCACCAAAGGTTAAGGCCTTGATGCCCTGTTTTATCTGTTTTCGCGATTACTATTTTTCAAGAGTAAGTAAAATCAGATATCAAAAATATTTTAGGCATTTTGTTTAAAATAGTTTTCTCCATATTAGCCAATTTATTCTACGAAATTAAGTAGTATGGTTTTAGAAAATTATGTGACTAAAGAAATTATTGTTAATTTACTTTAATGCTTCGAAAAATAATAGCTACTACGGAAAACCCCATTTTAAACAAAACTGCCAAACATATTTGTGATATCTGCTCTCGTTTAAACTACATATAACTATTAACAATCGCAATAACAGTAGAAACAATGTAGCATGGCCTTAACAACGAAAGGTACTTCTGTTAAGGTCACCGTGTTCGGTAAAGAAGTCCTTAAATTAACAATAATGACAGCTGCCGTTAGTTATCGCTTTGTTCAGAAACCCAAGAGTGTTCGAGATAAGATGACAGGCTAGTGATTTGAAAACTTTAGTATGTTTGTGACAACTTTCTCCGAACGCAAATGGCTTCGTTAGGAGATTTCCAACATATTTCAGGGAAATCCTGCTCCTGAATGCGTGAAAACTTTCCGTTTTTTCTTATTGACGTAATCAGCGATGAGTTTGATTTACGTATCTTACACGTAGGCTCCCAGCTGTAGGATTACATCATACCGGACGACAATAAGATAGGCTACGTCATAATTAGAGGTTCGGGAATTTCGCGTATTCATTTGGTCGGAGCCTAAATTTCTCAGTCCAATACACGCACTAGCCATATTCGATCATACATTGACCCCTAACCTTACCAGCGGGCATTATGTGGTAGCTCAGTAGGTAGTCTAAGGCGTGTCAAGACACCGGTTGTCTAGTCATAGAAGAGACTGTGAAGTATGTGTTTTTCCCGTTAAATATAGCCTAGAAAATATCAGCAAAATTCGTATACCTTTGATGATAAGCAACATTATTATTTTTAGTTCTGAAACAACATCGTAAAGGAATATAGGTAAAATGTATATTTGTATTCATCGTTACTCAGAGGCACATACGTTAGTTGTAAAAGTAACAATGGCAGGGGGGAGGGCGGCTTATTTAAAACGACTACAAAGAGCTCAGTGAACATTTCCTTGTTTCCAAGAAAACAAAATGTTCAGTACTATTCATTCTTAATTTGTTTTAATATTTGTATAGGTTTCCTCAAAACAATTGCTACTTTTCAGTTAAAAGAAATTTAGCAAAGGAACCGTTAACACTCTTACTAAACAGGCACTATTAGACCTAACACTTTCGGTGATTTCTATAAAGCCACACAGATCAGGATAAGTCATCTTTGCACTTGAAAATACGAAATATATTTTTAAAAAGTAGAAGATCGCTGGCGGTTCGTGCCTGCAAATACGAAAATTGTTCCAAACGGCACAAAACAATAAAAAATTGACTAGTAGCAACTGCGAACACAAACAAGGGTTATGATAACTGTGCAAAGATAAACAAACCGGGATTGCCCGCGATGTTGTTCGCATGGTTTTCTATTTAATGCGATAATATATTTAGTACGAGTTCGCGGAATGCGTTGCAGTATCACTCGAAGAAAGAAAAAGTTAGGGTTTTATATTTTTATTGATGTGTATTTAGAAATATAGTATATTTTGTTTAAGTTTTCCGTCAAAATTGCATGATTCTAGGTCCAGCGGTTTGGACTGTGCGTTGGTGAGTGAGTGATGACAATTCATTATATTTTTTTTGTGTGCGTGTGTATTTATTAGTTAATTATTGACAAGCCAGCCTTCAGTAGTGCTAACTTTACAACGACAGTCACTAACAGAGGACGTACAGTTAGTGTCCATAGTTAATTTTTAAGTTCGAACATTTTCCTGTATGTTATAAGAAGTCACGCTCGTGTTCTGTGTTATGCAAAACTAATTGGCTTAGTTACCCAAATCTTTATACACTAAAACAAGGAAGCTTCTCTCTATGATTTCATGTTTTAAAAGCTACAACACACCTATTAGAAACCTGTTTTGAGGGTACTTCAAAGGGGACAAAAAAAAAAACAGCTTTTTCATACCGCTGTATCTAGGAGAAGATGACAACCTAAACCTTAAACCCGAAACATATAAGTACTTGCTTAACTTCGCGCCATGCAGTCCATAAATAAACTCATATGATCATTAATTACAGTCGCATAGGAAATTAACAACGACCAAAACACTGCGCGCCAATCTTACAGGCGTACGTCATTGTGGTTTACGATTTTACTGTGATCTTTGCAACAGGTTACTATTCTAATTGAATTTTTTTTTACATACGTTGATTGCGACAGAATGTTGTATTGCAGAAAAACCCCACAGTAAAACTGAAAGTTATAAAAGGAACGGCAGTATTAGTTGTTATAGTAGGTTCGCAATAAACTGAGGAGTTTTGGTGCCCTATAGTTACTTTTTCCCATTCAGCTAAGTAATATTTTCTTGACATTTTTTAATATAAACAGAGCATCCTAAGTAACAATCAAAGTGTACATATTGTACCGTACTCAGAAATTAACTTCTAATGTCATAATACATTTCTAGACAAGGTGATCGTCAAAAATATTCACTTTATCGCAAACCACCTACGCCAATAAATTGTCTTCGGCTGTTAAAAAGAGCGGCTCGAAGTCTTCTCTTCAAGAGGATTCCCATCGTGAATCGTGTGTACGGTACTCCGGCCGCACTGGAGGAGCTGCAACGGAAAAGTGTGCGTAGTGTTGACGTTGATGATGCTGTTTGTGTACAAAGTACCTGGGTGGTTCCCCGCCTCTCTTCTTGTCACGTCGTCACACTCGTGGACCCGGAGTGGCTCCCCGCACCTCATGCATCCCAAGCAAATATTGCCGTTTCGACTATACTTAGTGTTCTGGGAACGTGACTTGCACCAGTCGTCAGCAAACTTATCACGACACACTCTACCGAATATTTGCTCCAACTCGCCGAACATGCTTACACATCTCAACATGAACATTTCCTTTCTACCCTTGGTTTCCGAAATCGTTCTAGGCGAATACTCGGATGGTTACCAAAGGCCATAGCCGACTCCTTTCACATTTCCTGGCATTTTACCAAGTTGTGTGTCACCGACTTTAATGACCTCGCTGTCGAGGGGACGTAAAACCCACTTACCATGCTTTCTTCCTTCTGTTCCTATAATTAGGGACTCCTGTTTTTCGGGAAAATTTTTCCGCACCAACTTGTTCCAATGTCTATGGCGTATCGTGAAGTTGTTCCAAGGCATGCAATATGAGCTCTGACTATACGCTTTAAGCACGTGGACTCATTGTGCCTACCTGTCATATCTAATAAACATAAATATTACTGGAGACTATGTACCTTGCCTCTTGTACGCTACTGGAAGAAGACTCAAAGTATGATGGTTCGACGGGCAGCTCAGTGTTGAGTATAGCCATTGCTTATCACCGCATGTCTTGGAACCCTACCACGATACGCCACTGTTTCAATGCCTTACGTGTACCTCTGCAGTTCTGCTTCGTTGTTATTGGCAGCATGTCTTTATGGAAAAACGTTTCTCATTTGACTGTGCCCAATAAGAATGAGGTTATCACGATACCTCAAGTCTGTGATTTGCAATAATTCGTTAAGACTCGTAACAATTGAAAACTACCATTTACTGAAGATGAAGAAGAACTGCAGATGTGCTCATGAGGCATTGAAACGAACTGGTGGAGATATCTTTTCAACAAAAATTGGCGTGTGAAGAAATATAGCTTAAAGGGTAAGGCAAAAGTCGAGCATCATAAAGAAATAGGGTCAACTGCTAACATGATGAGTGCTGGGTAGTATTTAAGAGCAGTCGCTAGCAAAATTTCGTCTCTGAAATAAGTGTTTACGCGCGTGCCATTATATCCGTGAGTAAGTTCTGGGAATACTGTTTCTTTTTTGAAGAAAGGTAAAATAAAATTCTATACAAATCGCGTTTGCCTTTTGCTCTATCGTATTTCGTTAAAGTGGAAAAAATAATGAAATTGACTAAAAATTACAATTTGAGGCTTCGGCACTCATTCTCCTTAAGGATGTTCTAGTGAGGAAAATTATAATTTTATATTTGAATGAAACAGTGTTAGTTTTGTAGACGTTACTTAAGAGTACATTATCCTCTTATGAAAAATGTTTAACTCCGTTAGTTTTCCCGTAATGGCATTTCAAAGTCAAAATTTGCATGTTTCAAGTTCATACACCCACGAAAACCAATCAACATAACGAAACGAAAAAAATTCCCAGTAAAAGAACATGTCACGGGCTAGGGCTTTAAGTACATAAAAATCCAATACAAAGTATTTTGTATTTTAAAATTATTTCCTAAAAGAAGCAAAAAAGTTTCAAATTTTAAAAAATTTTTCAAAACATTGTTTGAATTGGTTTTTATATACTTAAAGCTCTAGCCCGGGACATGTATTTTCACTGTGAGTTATTTCGTTTCATTATGTTAATTAGTTTTCGGGGAGTGTATGAACTAAAAACATCCAAATTTTGACTTTGAAATGCCATTATGGGAAAACTTCAATATGCACATACCTGATGTATGTGAAACTAAGATAGAAACTTGCACTGAACTTTGCTATAGACAGTACAATTATATGTTCACCGCTTAAATCCCATAGTAATAATGGATCGGAGGAGATCTTACACGCTCTTTGGGCTCGTGGCGATGCAGCATTTGACGGGTGCTTCAAGGTAGCTCTTATAGCTCCATTGTGTCTGGGCCTCTAACGCGCTGGTAGACGGCGCCCTTAATGGAAAGGAGAAAAGTACATCCTAACACAGCTTTCTCGACACTTGCAATAATAGCATATTTCTGTGTATATAATTTGTGTCCTAGTGGACCTCAACGAGCTCGTTCGGGATTCAGAGGCCGATTCTTACTCGCTCACCGCTTGCTTTATCGCCTCAAAGCGCAAGACGTTTAAGGGCGTTAGACCCGTGAAAATTAATTTTTATACGTGTTTGTTCCAAACTCTGTTCAACTGTTACACATCAGATGACATGTTATTTCCCCAAATAAAAAAAATTAGGCCTCATAGTTCTGGCATAATCACTCATCAATGTCACAAAATTGCCGTTGCAGTGTAGCCAAAATTAAGAAAAGTAATTAATTTATGAAATCAACATTACAGGAACTGAAAGTTAGTGTATCACTACATGTTATGGCGTGTTTGACGAAAGTTGGTTTGGAAAAATTCAGTAATAGCCATAACTAGAGATGATGGTATATCGCGAAAATTATTTGTGCCAACGTACCCTTCAAAACACTGCAGTTAATTGTGACGTGTATGCATGGGTGACGTACATCTTCCACAACGTAGCTGTCTGCAGACCAATGATAGGCATCACATATTACAATAGTAGGATTCTTATTGGCTCAGTCAAATAGGGAAACAGCTCCAAGTACAAGCTAAAGCCTGTGATCTTCTGGTAAGTTGACCGTGCGTTGGAACCCAACAGACAGTCAAGTTTTCCCGCGATAAACCATCATCTCTGGCCATAACATAAAATTATACAAAAATTTACTCATTTTCATAAATTTTTAGAAAAATACAAAAATTTACTCTTTTGGATTCCCAAGCGAGTCTTGAAGTAGCTCGTAGCATTTAGTGTCAATATTAATTATCTTGTTTCCACAAGTTAATTGCTTTTTTTAATTTTGGTTTCACCGCAGCGGTCATTTTGTGACTTTGATGAGTGATTATGCAAAAACTATGAGACCTAATTTTTTTATTTGGTTAAATGACATGTTATCGTATGTGTAAAAGTTGAACAGAATTTGGCACAAATATAAAATAATTAATATATTCGGGACCAACGTCCGTACCTGGTGCCTGTATCACCTTGAATACTTCTCTTAACCTGCATGTTTTCCTATTTTTGTAGAATTACTCTTGCTACTCTGTTATCTAAACATTCGTGAATAAAAAAATAAACTTTAGACATCGCAAAAATAATGGAACTCGAGTCTTTAATGATTGCAGGTGTCTGACCAGCTAGAGGTTCGACAGTAGGCCAACAAGTGCGACCCTGAAAATGCCTACTGAATTATACAGCGAAACGTTGGTTCATGCAAACATGAAGACGCGGCTTCAGATCGGTAGACAATCTAGTCAGCTAGACAACGGCCGCGAAAACCTGCAAAATTACGTACTGTATGAATTTAGTTACTTCCATACACATTTTACTTTGTCATTAAGAATCACATGATAGCTATCAAGGCATCATGAAAAAAAGCACTTTTGCCCTTCTGCACATCTGTGTTTCGCCCGACTCTTTGCGAACAATTTTTTACAGTACCTACTGTGAAAAAAAACCTGTGTGGCAATCACATAATATTTTGTTTTTATTGGCCTCACAATTATTTTGTGGTGACAATCAAATAGTTTTGCAGCCCCAGGATAGTTTTGCAGCAACATCAAAAGAAATGTTGTAACTACTACAAAAAACAATTTTGGTGAGGTCCATAACGGCAAAACACTGTTGCCACGACAAAACAGATTTTTTTTCTTGTGTATACAGCGAAAATTAAGGTTATTTCTTGCTCAGGTTAGGAAAATAATGGCGCTTCTCGTGGACGAGTTTGGCAAGGGATGATTTGACGCTATTTGCGTTGGAGTCGGTTAGGGGTGAAATTCGTGATGGTTAGGGCCATGGATTTTTCGCTAATTGAATTTTACACAAAACTGTTTCAGTGGTGCGTTTCTACAGGTCTGTTTAGTTGTTATTGGCATCGTGTCTTCGTAAAGTGACGTATCTCATTTGACTGTGCCAACCCCAATTCGGTTACTGCAAATACCTCGCGTTTGTGATTTGCGAGTAGAACGCCAAAGGCACGTGAGAGTTAAAACATCCAATCACTGACTGTGAAACAATTGAAAATGTGAACTCAAACAAACCGGAGCAAAAACAATTTTTTTTCGTGAATTGTTCACGGCCCTAATTATGGTGATTATGGAGAGAACTTTGTTTTTAGGCAATGTTTGAGTATGCACCAGAAGTTCTCTTCAGAAGTGTCAGCATAAATTTGACCCCTTTAAGGTACCAGCATAACTAGAGGCGGAATATGTCCCTTGCTAAACTTATAACCCCGAGCGTCCGAACCTGTGATAGAGTTAACCTTGCCGAAGTGATGTTATCGGGAAACAGATGCTTGCAGTTGCTGTGACTGGCGTGAGTGACGACGGCGTGATGTGGACGGCAGTGTGGTGTTGCAGGCGTGATGATGGACAGCGAGAAGAAGATCTTCGAGATGATGGAGGAGAAGAGCAACATGTCCAAGTACTGGATGCCGCTGGTCTGGGCGACCAACATCATCAACAGGGCGCGCAAGGAAGGGCTTCTAGCGAGCGACCATCTGGTGCAAACAATCCTCACCGAGTTGTCCGACATCAGGAAGAGGCTGGGCTCCCTCATCGGCTACGACACCGTCAACGTGCCTCTCGTCTACACGCAGGTCAGTCACCTCTTGTACCGTGGTCTTTGAACGATTCCTTCTGTGGGTTAGTATTATAAATTGAACCTTTTTTGGGCATATGTACTGAAATAAACGAAGTGTTGTAGGCACCATACTTCTGTTAAAATAGGAACAACAGTCCAGTTTGTTAATCGGTACTATCTGGACTAGTTCCTACAACGACATGTTATGTATAAATGACCAGTTGTTCCGTACAAGGAGCAAAAAGCTTATTTATTTTACAGAACATATTGTTACTTCTACGAACAAGTTGTATGAACAATCGAGGACGGAAGAATTTACCACGAAAATACTTTTCTGCCAGTATGCCATTGCAAGCGAAGTTGCAGAAAAATCGCACAATAAAACAAAAATTAAAAAAAAAAAGTGTTAGCTGTTGTCAACAAACATGTAACATTCATACTATTGCTGAAAGGAATATAGTTGTACCCAGAAAGACAACATGAAAACCAGAAAATGGATCCATTTTTGTTGTTACTATTCGCTTTTTTTAGTTTTTGTTTTGTCTTTCTGGATGCAAGTATTCCTTCCCGAAATTGTATGCATGTTGTTTTTTGGTAACATCAGCTAAAAATGGTTTTTATTTTATTCAATGGTATTTCTTGCTGTATGGGGTTTTCTGTAACACGGCAGCATTCTCTCGCAATGGTGTATATTAAAAAAAAAAAAAAACATTTCAGTGTACCTCTCCCTTTAGTATACAGTATTCAATATTTTGAGTCGGGGATAGTTTACGCCTGAACAAGACCAGAATGTATCATAAACATGGGTCCTGAAACTCATACCATAAGTGTTACGAACACTACTCACAATTCGCCAGTGTCACAGGAGGACTTCCACGTGAAATCCATCCTTGTGCCCTACATGCATCGTAGCGAATCGCGCATCCTTCATAACAGTCCTGGTTGGTCCCGGATGTGATGGCAGCCAGTGAAGACACGTTTCTGTTGTGCTTGTACTTCATAAGCGGGTGGTTCCATCTGCTTCTTGTGGTAGACTACATGCTGTGATGTGTAGCCATTTCGTACGAGCAAAGAGTGACATTACGTTGGAAGGCTGTTTTCACAGTCACGATGGTGAATAAGTGCTCTTAGCTGCTAAGGCGTGGGTTTTAGTGCCAATGTTTCTTAGACATGTTTGACTTGTTTTGGTGCATACTGCATCCTTTAAAAATATAGATTGATTTATTTTAACATGTTTGCTATACGGTTACATGTCACTTTCAAATACGTAGACGAAAGTCTTAGCGGCTCCGCCTGGGGTTTGAGTAGTTCTTCTAAAGGGCATGAAATTGTAGACGCCACAGTAATGCATGTAGGACTACAGTACTACAACACTGCCGTCATTCCGCTAATTTGGAAATGCATGTCAAGTCGAATTCACTGCTAGAGTATGCCACATCTAGGATGAGGAACCACAACGACCCTCTCGTTGATGAGGATTTTTATGTCAAAGAAAGGCGGGAAAAACATTTTGCAATGCCCACTTTGTGTAAATTACTGTAAATGTATATTGTTATATTGTAAATTATAAATAAATGTGTAGATACGTTTGTGCATACCTTAGCTGTTATCTGAATTTTATCTACAAATGTTAACATATTCACCATTTAAACATTGCCTTTATGAGTTCATTTTCACAGTAATTTCACTTCTGAATATCTTCTGGTTTAATCTCTTATATTTCGGATTTGTATATTTGTTCCAGCGCCGTCTGTTCCTAAATACTTCATGGAATTTTAACGACAGAGCATACAACATTCGTTCTCAGACAATATGAAAAAGCAATAACTTCACTCCTGTTGATATTTTCTGGCCAGTAACATCCGAGAACAAATGGGCATATATTGTCAATATAAAAATAATATTAGACTATTTACGTTGTTGGACAAATTTTTGGAACAACGCATGAATTTCTCACCAGCTTATGTATTTTGCCTGAGAGTTATATACCTATGTTTAATTAATTTTTTAAACCAAATAAGCTGAAAATCCTGTAATCCCAAAATACCTTGTGATACCTCTCCGTTATTCTAAAAAGAAAAATAAACATTGCAAATTAAATGATAGAGGCCATATTATATTTTAAAAATTACTTTCAACCGGCTTACGTGTTTATGTTTCAGGTGGTGACGCTGTCTGTGTACATGTACTTTTTGTCCGCTGTGTTGGGTAGACAGTACCTGATACAGAACTCGGAAACTGATGCGCTTGATATGTATTTCCCTTTCTTCACATCCTTACAGGTACGTTCGAGTCTAAAAGCACTTATTGAGCAGCCTAATTAATCTAAGTAATGCGTAGGTATATGTTTTTGAGCAAAATCTATTTTAAAACTATTGAAATAATATTTGGTTTTGAAGTATTCCCATAAAAAAAAATAATGTTTGCAGTTTGCATTTTTAACTTAACACGACAGGATGGGTTTGTGAAAGGTGAACATACCACGAAGATCCCAAACTTTTAAGTATTTATTTCTATGTCTGAGTTTCTGCATGTACTGACAGTTTTCAGAACAATAAAAACAAGTTTTACTAAATAATTTCGTTACTATATTGTTAAACTTAAAGATTTATGTTGTAATTAATTGTTGTCACGCTGAAGAACACCAAATTTCATGAAATTTTGCGTCTTGAATTGTAAAGGAATAATTTAAATATATATATTTGGTGTAACTATTTCTTTTCGTTAAAAAGTTTTCTACGAGAAAAAAATTTTTTTTTTGCACAAATGTATATATTTTTTATTCAACGTAAATCTTATCTTAAAAAAAAAACGCACGTAACTTTACTATAAAGATGAGCACTAAACTATTTCGGGGAAAGCAAGTTGTTGTTACCATTACTGTACACTTTAATAAAAAAAAAAAAAAACATTTTTTCCCCAGCAGAGTTACTTTGCAATGTTACATATTGAAACAAAAAAAAAAAAATATTCGACGAAATGTGTTGTGGAAAAGACTACACGTCGTGTTAAGAATTATTTATTACGAAATATAAACTTAAACACAACAAATCAATCCGTAGTGTGTTGTGTTTTGTAATGATGACTGTACACCATATAAAATGTGGTTTGTTATTTTAATATCCCGTCACTGACAAACTAATGGTTTTCAATGCGTTAATATTTAATTTTGTAACGTTTAAATATATAATCTAATTTTTTTCGGCATAGGTTAATCGTTTTCTAGAAATGCATGCGTAATGTTGAAACACCGAACTAGCATAGCTCGGCAGGTGTACACGCACACTGAACGTTGTAGTGATGCAACTCAAAGGCCATTTAAAAGAACTTTGTGTTCATAATAAACGAGTGGAATGTTACTTTCAACCAAGTTCTAGAAGAATAATAAATATTACACTAAAAACAAAACACTGTTCACATTTCATCTTTGCAAATCGTCACTAGTATTTCATTCACTCCTTTTTCAAAGCCGCCATAACTTACGTAATAATCAAATTAAGGTGAACGTTGTAAATACGTGTTTATCTTATAATATTGTCATAAGGTATAAGTTTGCCGGTGTAGCTCAGAAACATATTGCAAGCGTATATTCCTTCAGCGACCGTGTTAAATAACAGACAGTTGACTGTTATATAACCTGCAGCCATCTCAAATTCTGTCGTTCGAGATAACACTGGAGGGTTGCCTTGTTTTGTGACCCGCATATTGTGGGCGATGCCAGTGACCAGATACAGTTCTTGAAGGTGGATTGTTTGCGGGTGTTTGCAGTTCTGCTTCTACATCGGCTGGCTGAAGGTGGCCGAAGTGCTCATCAACCCTTTCGGGGAGGACGACGACGACATCGAGCTCAACTGGCTAATCGACAGGCATCTGAAGGTACGTCGTCTTCTTAGATTGCCGGTGGCCACATGGCGTGGATAACATGACGACCGTGTTTGCGTATATATACTCCTTAGTGGCAACTAACCACACAGATGCCATCGTGATCTGCTTTATCTCTACGTTCGCATTACTTCTGTTATCATCATATTTTATGTGAACATCAGCAGCTCTGATTTATAGTGAATTGATGGGATGTATGGTGTCACATGAACATTATTCTAATTTGTGCAGTCAAATGAGAGACGTGTCTGAACAAAGAAACGCTGCCAATAACCTTGAAGCAGAGCTGCTGAAGTACACTAAAAGGCATTGAAACAGGGGCAAAATCATTTCACGAAATCTCGTGGCGCTACTTATGATCCTTCATTCCAACTGTTGCCATACAAATACTCGCTACTGGCTTCATTCTGTACCTGTGGACATTTTACACATGTTACGCTCGTCTAACGTGGTTTTTTGCGGTGTCTTAAGTACACATTCATTCACTTGATCTGCTACTAGCTCTTCAGGATAATAGTAACTAAACATCATACAAACAACACGTGGACTAACAACTAGTTCATTGCAGATACTGCAGAAATTCTAAAAGTCGGAAACATCTGGTATTTGTGTAAAGTGTGAGTGGCTGTGCTTCTGCCGTTACAAAACCCACCACTCGCATCAACTTTTGAAAGAAAACTTTGGCGTCTTAACATTTACTCAACCTAAAACTACATGAAGGGGGTGTGTAACTGGTGTGATTTCGGCTTATCATCAGTCAGTGTCCAAAACTTATCGGAAAAGGTAGGTTACAGTCAAGTGTCGTATTTTGGCATCCTAACCTACTCTCACGATTCAAACCAAAGTAATGTATTTACTATGATGAAAGGTACGTAGAGATACCTTATAGCACTCAATAAAAATAGGGTATCTATACCTAAGAGAAGCACAAACTTAAAAAAAATATTCAAAAAGTATTTAACTTACAGCACTTCTTACAATTATTTGCACGTGGCATTTACAACGTGTATGTATTTTCTGTTTATTCACGTATACACTTGAGTTTTTATCATTAGAAAAACACCGTCACAAAAAGTTAACAAATGTGGCTTTCATTTGTACGAGTAATGTGTTGTTGAAAAGAAACCGTTTGTAATATAAAACATAAATAATTAATATCCTCACCGTTGTTTTTAATTAAAGATCGCATCTGTGGGACATATTTAGCCATACTAGAATTTGTCAGAATAACATTATGAGTTATTAAAACAGAAAAAATTTTGCTCGGAATTATGACATAACAGCATACTACAAATCGCCGTTGTAGAACATATGGTTGATAATATTACTTGTATATGAGAGCAGAAAGAAACACTGAGGTTTTGTTTCAAGACAATGTATGTTCTAATTTTGGCGTAGACAACAATATATTGTTCAAAACACATGTTCCGAGTTGTAACTCCGTTAAGAACAAGCACCCTCTAGGAGTAATATTCGGTGACAGAGACTTCACTGTCCTGTTCATACATAGCACAAGTGTGGTTCCATCCATCACGTGCCTCTATGTGACGTCACTGACATCTATGCTCGCTTTACTGAAGGTTGGTCACACTACCATGTTTAACTATTGGACAGAAATGATCTTTGCGGCAAGCAATGCCATTAAAGGCTGATGAGAGACGGCGAAAAAATAAACAACCTCTTGCAGTCTAGACTGCTCAGAAAATAACACGAATATTGCACGTCTCTAATGATCAACTGTTGCGCGCCTTTTTACCAACTGCCACACACACATTAGGCTATATATATAAAGAGAGATAGTTTTTATATTGTGATTACTATGTCGTCGTTAAAAAATCACCTACAAATTTGCGTTAAGAAACTATTCAACTGAAAAGAAGGGTCGTGTGAAATATTTGTGACAGCGGCGACGATCAAAGCTAACATTATAAAGAGTTTCGGACTTCAGGGGATGCAGTAAACATAGAAGTAGAAAAGTGAGTATTTTACTGTCGCCTTAGATGACTCATTTTACTTACTAACAAAATACAGCACACGCCTCATCATATTTATCTATTGAAAGCTGTACAAAGTGTATGTGTGTGCGCGCACTAAGCATAACTACTATGTAGATTAAATCTTGTTTTGGTGCAATTAAGAAGCACTGTTTATAAAACTGTCTTGTTCAAGAAATATTTTTAACAGCAACATTTTCATAGCATAGATTACTTATTACGTTGCTAAAATAGTGAGATGCTACATGTTTTTAATATGTGTTTCACTCAGTAAAATATAAGTAAATCCCTTTATGTTTTCATGCATGCCAGTTTGGAGTAAACCGCAAGTAAGTATAAATTTCTATTGGTAAGCTACGTGAGAGGCTATGTTTGGAATATTTTAATAAATATCGACTGGGTATGTTTACTCGTTGACTAGGTTATGTAGTTTCCGTTAATATTTTATACTGAGTTATGCAAATTGTCGTGGGTAAAGATAGATCAAGTTACTTATTATTCTAATTGCAGTATCCAGTATTTATTTAACATATGACGTTTTATGAACATTTGAAACTTAATTATATTTCTAAAGACGTCTGTTGTATCCGCCATATTTGCAAATAGGTGTTCCATTCGTTTCTGAGAGTTTAAAAACTCTCTTTGACCCGGATAATTTTAACTTCGTACATTCGCAGTTCTCAAAGAGCACGTAAACAGGCCTAATGAAGTAAACCTTATTTGGTTTATAATAATTGTTCCCAGGCCCGCAGCAAGGTTTCTGGGCGCTTTGGGCAGAGAATTGTTTGGGATCGTCAACATCAGGATAAAATTTTAAGAAAACTTATTTGCTGGCTGTATTTTTAATGATTGTAAACGTAATTAATGCATATTTTGCTTAAACGTAAAGTATGGTACAGATCCTTACAGCTACATAAACATAGTATCATTGTTAATACAGACGTATTTTACAGCTGGAAAATGAAAGAATCTAATTTTTTCTCATAGTTTAGGGCAAGGGACAAGGGCTCTATTCAGGCTGGGGCCGTAGGCGTTCTGTCCCTTTTACCGCCACTCCCTCGCAAATCCTTGCTGAGACCCTGACAGTTCTTAATTGCAGAGTTTTTGTTATTTTTTCCCCAATGTATGCGTATTAAGTCCATGTTAGGTAAATTTTTCCACGTTGGTGCAAAAAAAAACTTTTTTTTTTTTTTTAACGGAATGTTTAAAAAAGTTCAAGACTAAAATCAGCCATACGATGCTCAATTCTATGTAGGCACTTTGAAAATAATACATCATTCATTCGCAAAATATAGTTTTGTTTGATTTTTGTTTGTTTTCGTAACAAACCTGGTGATACTTTGGGTGCAAAAATAGGAATAATTACGCACGAGGTTTATTCCTACAAAAAAATTAAATTTGTGATGTATTAGTGGCAAGACAATGTAGGGATTCTTCGATGTAGAAATTATGTTGTTTAAAACATATATTTTCTCACTGTAAAACTACCGAGCGTGGATTTTACAATACCGTGAAGTCTGAATTTTTTATTTACTGTCAATTAGTAACCTTGAAAACCTTCGTTTATAAATAAAATCTGTCGGAGTTAAAATAACCTGTTATTTGTTTTGCTAGTTATAGTAGTGCTGGAAGCTATTATACGAATTAAAATGTTAAGTGCCACGTCTTCATGTTTACAGAAGTATAATATCTAACTGCACCATAAAAATTTTTTCAAAATTATCTTTAATTGTTGCTATTCACTCAAGGTGGATAGACCTCAGTTACTTGTGCCACGAAATGGGGGGGAAAATGCTTACAGATTTATCCCACGTGGACGTATAATTACAGCCGGCACACTGCTGAACGTATTACAGGAGCATGTGTGTTGATAGTGTATGTGACAGCACTGCAGTATATTAAACATTCTGTTATTATTTTCTGGATTATCTGTTATTTTATAGGCCTATTACAGTTGACAGATTACCTACAGTTCCTATCTTCAGTTTTAAACGAGAGCACAAATGCGGAACGTTACTGATCTATACTCATGAGATGTAATGTATTCCCGAAGATTAATTGCTAATATTTCATCGAACTAATTCCGGCGTCAGACTGGCTACGCCCTACAACGACCTTGTAACAGTTCAGTTGCCATGTTCCACAATGGTAAGGCTGTGCAGAGCGAAGAAACGCCTCACTTGGACTTTCATTAAGTGTTCCACGAAAGCAGTGCGAACTCTTGAGAATATTAATAATATAGCCTATAAAATGAAGCGCCCCACACACTCACTCATCAACGCTCAGTCCACTCCGCTGGACCTAGAGATATGAAACTTTGAGGGTGAATCCTCCTTACACCGTAGGCGCCAACTAAGAAGGAATTTTTTGAAATTTGACAATTAAGTGGTGGAAAAAAGTGAAATATGTTTTCAATTAATCCTAAATAAACGCTCAAACCCGTTTAGATATCGAGAAGATTTTTCTGTCAGAATTGTGATTACAAAATTGTATATTACCTAGTTTTTTTTCCATTTTCTAAATTAAAAAATAAATGGGGGTGAAAAATTGTAAAATGTGTTTTAATAAATCCTTGAAATCTCAAACCCTTTGAGAAATTGAGATAATTTTTGCTTCAGAACGATGCATATCCTAAAAAAGTTGTATCAGAATTTTTTAAAATTCAATCTGTAAGGGCATTAAAGTATTATATGGTTTTAACTATCTCGTATAACTTTCCACGTATCGAAATGATCTTTCAGTGGGAATGAAGTTCATTTAAATACCTAAAACGCTATTTTATGATTTTTCAAAATTCAACTATTTCTAGAGGGGGGGGAGGAAGATTTAAAATATTCCAAAAATCCTGAAAAGCAGGTATCACCAATGAAAAATAACTTTAAAGTTACTGCTATTTCAGTCCTATTGATACGAGTACCGCTTTGGACATGGGTCTGTAATTTCTTAAGAATTATAGTGATTGTCTGTTTCGTTCTTTTGCCACATACTGACGGAATCCCTTTTGTGAAATTATCTGCGTTTGTTTGTCTCCAAACCCACCACAAACTTTTTTGGTTGGTTTCCTGTGTTGTTTGTTCGTCCGTGTCGATTTAGTTACTTTTTTTGTTGTAAAAATGTAACTTACTGACTAACTTTCTTATGGAACTGCATGTGTTTTCTTTTGCTTTTCAGTTGCCAACAATTTTTTTTTTTTTTAACTTGTCTGTCTTTCCTCCGAGTGCAAGCTGTCTTGAGGGAAACTTAAACTTCGGAGGGAACCAGCTACTAGATGGTTCGATTAGTCTTTCGCCCATATACCCAGCTCCGACGATCGATTTGCACGTCAGAATCGCTACGGACCTCCATCAGGGTTTCCCCTGACTTCGTCCTGGCCAGGCATAGGTCACCATATTTCGGGTCCCAACGTGTACGCTCTAGGTGCGCCTCACCTCACAATGTGACACACCATTTACTGCAATGGCGTATGTCCTTTAATTTGTAACTTTCCGACTTTACCATTGCAAGAATCGTTTTAAAATAACATAAAAAGTTAATGCCCCTTGAACTATCAAAAGGTCCTGAAGTTATGATACACAGAGTATACTAGTACTACCGCTACTGTAAAGTAGGGTATCTTTGCACTTTTTTTGTACTCGTAGGGAAGATTTGCAGAATCTCAGATTGTTGAAGATTTCGCCATTCATTGCTATAATAATAAAAAACGGTACTTTAAAGCGACAGGTATGTTCGGATTGTGACATAGAATGGAGGTGAAAAGTTACATACGAGGGTGCAAAGTAACGTCACTTCACGATACTTACTAGTTGAAACACTGCCACTTAACAGTAGTGAAGAGTGTAAAGAGCATGCGTGTGTGTGGTTGCAGGCGGCTTACATGATAGTGGACGAGATGCACGAAGAACACCCCGAGCTGCTCAAGGACCAGTACTGGGACGAGGTGGTGCCCACAGACCTGCCCTACACGGTCGCCTCAGAGCACTACCGCCGCGGTGAGCCCAAGGGCACAGGTGACCTATGCAAGGTCAAGGCACACGAGTCCACCTACGCCAATATCTTCATCAACAAGAAGTCGCACGCCGAGGACATCTATGCCGACTATGTAAGTATATGTGCTTCTGGATAAACTGAGCACTTTTGAAACTTTCACTTTCTCGTAAGTTATAGTTTCCTGCCACTTTTAATACAAATAAAGCAACTTAAGTAACGATCAAAGTGTAGAGAATGTACCGCACTCAAAAGTTAACACCTGGGGTTCGACTAAATGAAAATTTTAAATTATTTTTCTAGACAGTATAGTCTTCAAAAGTGCTCACTTTATCGCGAGCCAACTGCTGTACTCTGCAACGGGCCTTCACTTAAAAGGTTCGAGCCGTCATAGGGTTTAAGCTGGCCGCCTGGATGGAGGTATTTTGCGTGTTAGAGGTATGCAAGTAGGAAAGAGCGGTAAGTAAGACATTGTCGGCGCGTCTCGCCTCCCCTTAGCCTCTAGGCGCAAGTGCATTCTTCTCGCCGACAATTGTACACACTTATACGTTTTGAAATACTCTGTGTCAAGATTCTCATATAAATAAAAGGCCTCAAAAATACTTATTTTCTCAGTTTTCGGCCTCTAGAAAATATTCCTTTATGAGTAGTAGTGAACGTGAAACTGGCATATGTACTGATATGTAAAGTTCTTTGAATGCTATTCTTAAGCATGCTTTACCTAGGCACGGTGAGAAAATCATCTTGTAACGGTGGGAACTCTGCGCACTGTTCGGTGGCTTGGACAGGCGGCCGTCTTAAGGCGGCTGCCTACCCCACGCTTCAAATGCGTTGCAGTGTGTTCGTAAAGAGGTTTTTTCTACGAAAATGTTCCACGTACGTCCATTTTGCCAACGTATGAAAAGAAAACAAACTTCAGACAAGGTCGGAACCTCATTACTAAGACGCCACGCTCATTAAAAACACTGTTTCTTATCCCTCCAACATGGCTGAAACGACTTTCCAGACTGCGGTACTTCAAAATGTACTAACTGGACGTATGAAAAACTCAGAAACGTGCGATGAACTTCGTCGCAGACTTTCCATCAATAAAATTATGTGGTCACCGCTTAAATTCCCATAGTAAAAATATGATCGGTGGGAATCTTGTGCGCCAACTCAGCGCTCGACTCGTCATGGTGATGCAGCTTTTGTTCCGCGCTTCATGGTCGTCCTTATAGCTCCGTGCCTTCTGAGTCTCTAGAGTCTCTAACGCGCAAGCAAGGGGCGCTTTTAAACGTTGCTACTGAGTCGTTGTTGAAGTTTTTCCCCCCTTCGTTGTGCACGATGCCGCTTGGGCGAAGGTAGTATATTGACGACACACAACATTAAGTATCTCGGCTTCTGGGTTAAGGCGCCCGTCTGCCTGCCTCTCAAACTGCGTTGCAGTGTGTTTGAAATACACGTTTTATAAACAAACTATTACACGTGTGCTCACGCGGGTTTCGTACGAAAAGAAATAACATTTCAGACCAGGACGGAATACAACTTTCAACACATCACGTGTGTCGCAAACAGCATTTTCAAGCCCTTCAACATGGCCGAAAACGGCATTTTCAGACTGCCGTGCCTCACAATATTGTGGACGAATGACTGCGAAACTAGTATAGGGTCTTGCGTTGGACTTCCCTTAAAACTTTGCACCAATAAAAAGATGGGGTCACCACTGAAAGTGTCAGTCAGGCGAGTGTTCTACGATAGTACTGCACGCCGTTTCAATGTCTTGCGGTAGAGGCGATACGACACCAGATGAGCTGGTCAACATCGCCCTTCGCGCCGTGCCTCACTCACACATACACATGGCCAGTAGGCGGGCCCCTTAAGGCCACGTCCGTTGTTCGGATTCTTCCAACGTTTCAACAATACTTGTGGTGCCATCATCCGGGTTGTACTGAGGTCAAGCTGTTCGGATGCCCAGTATATACTGTGTGTGCCAGCCTATCGCAGCCCAGCTGTGTTGTGATTGGCCAAGCATTCTGACACACATGAAAAAATAATTTTAAATATTTTTTTTCTTCGCGTCAACTGAATATTAAGTGAGTGAATCTAAAATGTATACAACCTAATCAGCGTGAAAGCCATGCCCATAATAAAGAGACTGAAAAAAAGTACAATTTAAAATGTTAAATAGTTTGAGTGCTACGTAACTTTTCCCAAATATCTGCAGAATTCCAACATGGCAGCTTAATTGTTCAAGATGGCGGAAAACCCGACGCAGGATTTTTTGGGACTTGTTAGGGAATGTTGAGGATGTGTAGTCAAACCCATCTGTGCAGGTTTTGTCTTGTATTTTTAATGTCTAGTTCATATCCCGTTATTTAATATTTAGTTCAAACCCTAACTGCACTGTACTGTACGCGTTGTTACAGGAGAGCGTAGACACGCCGATGCAGGACCGCAAGTATAGCTGGCTGCCGTACTTCGGTCGCGGCAGCTCCAAGAGGACCTCCGCCCGCAACAGACAGAACAACATGTACAGTAGCGCAGGTTCCAGCCATCATCAGCAGCGCAAGCTGTCCCTCTACGACCGCATTATGGGCCGCAAGTCGGAGAGACGCTCCGACAGGAAGTCCATAGGTGAGTTTACGTCTCCCTCTCTCCCTGCCCCTCTCTCTCTCTCAACAGTTGCTCTTTGCGTCTCCGTTTAAGGTCTCTGGAGAACATGTAGGTAATTAAGGGGATGTTTTAGACAATTTTATTGCATTTTCAGTCTTTGAGCCATAACATCTATTCGAATTGTATTATCAAAATGTTCTCTTCGACAAATCATAGGATATATTCTTGGTGAACTGCTTGACGTTATTAATAATGGAATCATTAATTAATTTGTCGTGCAGAATCATTGCAAGAGAATTGTAGGTTAACTTTCAAGAATTCTCTTTTTAAAAAATGTGATGGTTTCAGCTATTTAGTTAGGTAACTTTTTTTTAGATTAATATTTAACTAAACACTGTATTTTATTTTGTCCTGAAAAAGTTACTGAACGTGTTATAAACTATTTCAACAGAACTGTACGACGGTTTTACGATATACGCTCCCTTTAGCACAAAAACTAATTCATGCTAAGCAGCAGAAATGAGATATGATGGTTCTAAATTATAGCCCCCTCATTGACTGCGCTAGTTATTGAACTAATCTGTGACGCTACGGTAGTGCTTTAAAGTGCCTGTAAACTAAGCAAGTTCGTGTCGTTGCCGCTAGAGGCACTAGTAATATATTGGTATTGTAGCAATGTTAAAGTACCAGCGCATGTACTAGATCAACAAGACGGTTAACCTATAGCATTGGTAGAGTAACTAGTGTCTAGACCTGTAAGATAGGATAGCATTCAGATATTCCCTTTGCCAATAGCGATCTCCCTTTCACGCCAGTTATTTTTTTATATAAAATGTTCCCAGATAACTAACATCATAAGCCAGTCATTGTAAAATGAACAATAGTTTACGCCCTCTTGACAGTCATAGTAAACAAATAATATATTTTAAAGTGGCGTGAGACTTTAAACAAGTTATTTTGTGAGGTCGGTGAAATATCCACACTGTGCTTATATTCACCTTTAAATTGGCGGAAGAGAATAAATGAGTTAAAGGAATTTGATGACAGCATCAAAAAAGGGCTTGTTTTATCGTAAATAACTTACTTATTACTGCAATTATATTATATTTCTTCTCTTCTGGGGATGGTTCCTTAATGTAGGCCCTGACATACTCCTTCCCGCCTTTCGTCTGTGTACCTACACCAAGGCCTTGTGCAGTTAAGAGGGTACATAAACCTTCCTCATATAAAAATAAGTAAATAAAATAAAATAAGAGGATACTCTAGTTTACGAATTTAAGAGTGAGTGGTACATAAATAAACGATAAAAACACTATTTTCAATCTGCAAGGTTTTCAAAGTCAGTATGGAGTAACTACAAAAAAGCAGCCCGAGGGAAAGATGGGATAGGCCTACTTATTGTTTTATCTCGCTGTTTACGAATTGTATTTATCAATTAATAAACATTTGGTGCAAAAATAGTCAATAACGTATGCATAAAATTAGTTGTATGTGAACAAATTATTAATTATACTCTAAAACAAATATCACGACTTAAAAACCAAGAATTTGTACAGCAGGGGTGCAGCGGATCTTAGGCCATGATATGTGTTTTTATTTTTACACTGATCAAAAAACCTAAAACTTTTTTTAACAGAATGCTTTGATTCAAGAATGAGAGAAGTCATAAGATGAACAATTCTATGTATGCGTTATAATACAAAATAATGCATCGTTCGTTCGCAGAATATTATTTTGCTTGACTTTGGTTTATTTTCATAAAAAAAAAATTGGTGATAATTTGTGTGAAAAATTTGATAAACTATGGGGTTCATTGTTACCAAAAAAATTGGTAGAAATTATGACATATTTGTCACAAAACAGTGTAGGTATTCTTCGATAAGAAGATTATGTTTCATATATATGTGTGTGTGTGTGATTATTCAAAATCACTGTAAAACTACTGTTTGTATCCTGGACGTATGACAACGGTACAATCCGTATAGCAATTTTTGTTATATTAACAATTTGCCGGACTGATTGCGACCTAATAATACACTATCAGCTAAATCGCAATGCCTGCACTGTAGTGCACGGTAAGCAGAATTAGCGGTATGATCACAGCTTTAACATTTCTCTAAACATAATTTCAAAAAAGCGAGAGATAAAATTACCCAGTTTGGCGACTGAAAGGAAGCGTTCATATATGATATGAGCGGCCATCACGTCGCTAAGACCACTAGTTGCGAGGCTGAGAAGTAGGTTGCAGGCGGGTGGGGGGAGACAGTTGAAAGTGTGAACGATTGCAGGCGGGCGCGCGGTGAATGGCGGAGCAGAATGCAGATGCAGGTGGACGATAACGGATAGCCGGGAGAAACCGCCAACACAGAAATTGCGCGGCGCGCGCGACACCAGAATGCCAACTACCGCGTCTGCTAGCGGCCGACTACAGTAGTGTGCGCACTCCGCACGCTGTTAAAAAAGCTTGCTTTACAGCATACAAACATTTTTCTTTGGTGATATTTGAAGGGCATGAGATGATACAGTGGTAACCCACCGTGTATCACTACTGAGTTATGCACATGTAAATGTAAGAGAACGTAACAAAGAATTTTAATCAAAATCATTATTGTTACTAAATTATGTTTTTTTATTTACCGGTACAGTAATATACAACCATTAAAACGTAAGCAACTACACACTAACAAAAAAGTGTGACTGTTTAATTGGTGTAATAAACTATAAAAGTGTGGCGTGCAATAGAATCATTACTGCATTATGCTGTCATTTGTTGTCATATTGCTCATTATCTTATATAATAAAGTACCGTATGAGATTACCATTGTGTTCCTGCATAAAACTCATAAATTTATAAAGTGTCGGTTACCAGTGTCTTTTCCCATTCCCTTCATTTAGCTTGCGACTCAGAAAGTGTGTTTTACAACAAACAAAAATTAGTAAAACTTACATTTGCTATAACTAATTATTTCTTTAAAAAGTGTTCTTTGAAAATAACATTAGTTTATTTGTAGCAAAGGTAATAATTCTTTCTACATAAAGCTTGTACTAACAATTTTACAACTAATTCGCCATAAAAGTTTCTAATAAGCTATCTTAGAAATAACACAAATTTTTGTAACCAACCTTTAACCAAAATTATCTTTGCGATAAAGTTACGTTTTAGTGACTCCTACTTAAACAGTTTTTTTCAAACAACAAGTGATTTGTTATGACAAAGTAAGTGTTTTAGATTGTAGGCGCAGCGTCACTAATTATTTGTTGGCAAATTACAAAAATAAAATATTGAGAATGTATCAACAAAAATTCTGTTCAATATACAAGCATCAATATTAGTAAAGGCTTCAGTGCGTATTCTACACTCCTGTCCACCTTGAATACTGCACAAGAGTATCTTATTTCATTTATACCTCAGTCTAGTCCGGGGTGTTTATAACAAGGTTACAATACGGATTCGTAAGTCAACTCTAGGTTGAACCCAGATTGAAATACTACTGTAAACGTGTACTATAGGACTGGATTACTCGTTTCCATTCTTACTTCAGTCAGGTCTCAGCTTGTTTCTAGTAACACTTTTGTTAGGTCGGGATTCTTCAGTCCACTCAAAGTTCATTCCGAACTGAACTGTCACTCTAAACGTAGTAATCGTTTATATATGCAATACGAATGTTGCAGTTGGGGAATATAAACTAGTGTTCTGGTTTTATCTAGAAGAAACCCTTCCAAGGAATTTGTCATTTGGTCAACAAGTACCCAAAACCAAACTTACGTTAATGTACACGCTGGTCATTTTACGGCAGGGACGTGACAACGGGAGGGCGTGAGGGGGCGGCCACACTTAGGAAACCTGGGAGGGGGTAACTGTCTGTCGTCATCGTCCCCCTCTCTTACGTTTATCACATTTTCTCAGTTTCCCACTTTTACATTTTAAACGACATTGGTATATTAGTTTACTGTGGGGGAAAGTGTAGGCAGACGATAATACCCAAAACGTCAAATTACGTGGCTCTATATTATATTGATATTGTATTTCGTCTTCGTCCTCTTAAACCCACAGAAAAGTTGGCACGTCCCTGCTTTACAGGTAAATTATTTAAATCATGCAGTGATAAACAAACTCGTACGCCCTTTATTTATCTGAGACGATATGTAATGCCATGGACTTTTCGCGAAAAAGAATTTTCCTTTAGTTTGTTTTAGTGCCTTATGTGCACAGCTGCATTTCTGCTTTATGATCAGTGATTGGATGTTTCAACTCTCCGTGTCCACAAATCACAGACGCGTGGAGTTGCACTAACCTTATTGTGATTGGCACAGTCAAATGACATGCTGCCCGTAAGACACTGAAACAGACTGGGTGAAAATTAATTTCGCGAAAATTTCATTGTCGTAACGACATATTACTCCTGTGTCGTTGTCGTGGTACCACTGTCTCGTAGTGTCGCAAGTTGTCTGCTGTGCGCATGCGAGCTCGTTATGTTATTTATGACCACCGGCAAAGTTTCTTGGAAGAGCTGGTAGTAAAATCAGACTGTGATTTGAGCCTGGTGAATAATGCATACGGCATTCGGCGAAATGGTCGTAAACGTTTGCAGCTGCACTTAAACGAACTTGTCGGATGTAAACTTGATCAGCTTGCCTTAATAGGATCAGTTACGTGGTGTAGCTTCCTGCATTTGCTCGAGACTGGACTTAACGCCATTACGTTACTGCCCTTGGTATTAATCTTCTGTCTGTGTCGTATAGTACATATGAATTACGACTAGGTATTATAACCAGTCCGTTTGCAAACTTATGTCTGTAGTCCTGAAATGTACTTAGCGAACTGTTTTTTTTTTAGTTCTGAATAGTTGTTTTAAAAGTGTGGTCAGATATTGAAATGTACGTATCGTTAATATTTTGTGAACTTGCTGAATTCCTAAGAGTAAATATTAGTATATAGTTTTATGTGAGTTGTTAAGGCTCGGTTTCAGTCACCATATTGAAGTTATATTATTTTTCGTTTTTTTTTTTTTTTTTTTAATTCTAAGAAGAAAAATTTTAAATATGCGCTTATACCTCAAATTCTATTTACATTTCGCTACAGTACAAACCTTGCGATTTAGCAGTTAACATATAATTACGCCGCAGTGAGTGTGGCAAATTTGTTTATATTCATAATTTGCCCGACAAATTGCGACCTAACTGAACATAATTTGCGGTATATATTCCCCGATTATTTTTCTTCTCAGAGTTCCAAAAAAAGCGAAAAATAATAATATATAATATGGCGACTGAAACCGAGGTTTCTATTGTTTTCCTTGACACAAATATTTTAATTTTTTTTTCATGTAACTGTAAACCGAGTGGTTAAGAATACATGCGTTAAGGACGTCGTCTACCCGCACGTGAACGGCTCAAAAGCGACAGAACTTTAAGGGCGTTGGACCCGTAAAATTTAATTTTTTTATATTTGTGTCAAACACCGTTCAACTTTTGCACATCAGATAACACGTCATTTTCCCAAATAAAAAAA
>PNEQ01075090.1:40209-50879 GCA_003012365.1 Medauroidea extradentata
GCATTTCATGACATGTTTGTCAAAAGTTAGTTTTGAATATTTCAGTAGTAGCCGAAAGTCAAAGTTAGGCAAAAATTTACTCATTTTCATCAATATTTAAAAAATACAAAAATATATTGCTTTGTGTTTAGAAAAGTGTCTTGAAGTAGTTCACATCATTAAGTATCGATATGAATTATCTTGTTTCTGCAAGTTAATTCTTTTTTATTATTTTGGCTACACCGCAACTGCCATTTTGTGACTTTGATACGTGATTATGCTAAAACTATGGGCCCTAATTTTTTTTATTCGGAGAAATGACATGTTATCTAATGTGTAAAAGTTGAACAGTGTTTGGCACAAATATAAAATTTTGAATTGTTACGGGTCCAACGTCCATAAGGGTGCATCAAATTCCGCATCGTCACTACGAGTGAGTGAATGAGAGATTTTGGTCAGCCTCAACATCGAGGTCTTTAGTGCTGGTGAGGGGTGACGTGAAGTGTCGTCACTATGAGCCAAGCACTAAACTTGCTTTGCAGATTTCCACTGATCCGCTGTTACTATGGAACTTAAAATGGTGACCACATAATTTTATTGGTGGAAAGTCTGTAGCAAAGTTCATTGCTCGGCTCGATCTGAGTTTCACATACATCCGGTTAGTAGCCTACGTTATGAAGTACGGCAGTCTGAAAACACCGTTTTTTTATAGCTATGTTGAAGGTCTTCCGAACATATTTTTGATGAGCATGGTACAATGACATTCCGGCCTTTTCCGAAGTGTGTTTTATTCGTACGTTCGCACAATGGGCGCGTGTGGAATAGTTTAGTAAAAAACCGTTTACGAACACACTGCAAAGCTCCTACAACACAAGTTTACTGGAAAACTGCTCAACGTAGGCTACTAGCGACATCGTCTACTTAGGAATAGCATTCGAAGAAAATTACGCGCATACATAATTAAGTTCACACCCCCGTATTATCTTTGAAGTTTTTAAAATATTTTTTTTATTCGTCCGAAAATGTTGATTCCCCAGCTATGAGTATTGTGGTTGAAAACTTAAAGTAAGGTATAGACTGTTAGAGTTCACCTACTATACTACAACAAGAGTGAAGGCAAGTTTTGTGAACTTACACCTATGGGTGCACACAAGGCCGTTCAAGTGTGAAAAATTAGTACTTTTATTACTTGTTTGTGTTAGTTTTGTAGGTGTTACTAGTAACTACGTTACTCCCTCATGGAACAATTTTAGCATGCATACTACAGTATACGTATAACGGCAAGTCAGAATTCAAATTTGCACGTTACCTTAGTATATACTTAACTAAGAGTTACAGACTTACTGAAATTAAATAAATTACACTGAAATTAGATTCACTTAAAGTTATAAAAATCGAAAGCAACGTATTTATGTAACTGCAAAAAAATACTGGAAATCATGTAAAAATAATTTATTTTTAGAAAAAATAATAAATTAATATAAAACTAAGTGGTTTCGTAGTTTTGAAACTTGTAGCAAGTACATCTAAGTTCAGTATTAACTATGTTATTTCATTTAGTCCGTTGGCTTTCAATGGATGTATGCTACCGTAACATGCATAGTTTTTGGCTTTTACATAACGTTATGTGAATACCGTAGATGATAAAAAAAATCATAGGAGGATAATGTAGTTATTAGTAACGTCTATAAAACTAGCATTATTTCGTGCGAATACAAAATTATGAAGTTTTCTCACTTGATCGCCCTCCTCTTTAGCCCGTAAAATGTGTTGAAATGTGTCTGAAATTATCTACTTTAAGCTTTCTCAGCATGCGCTCTCTCAAAGGTAGTGTATGTTTTGAATAGTACTTAATACTACAACTTAAACAAAAAAAAAGTACTTTTAATAACAATTATTTTATGCCGGTCTGGCTCATGTTATGCACGTACTAAAACTGTGGACTGGGGTGTAATTCAGATGAGTTTACGGAATGTTCCTGAACTACAGGTACAAAAGCTGTGAGGTGATTCCCTATCCGAATTGGGATGAAAAACATTATACGTAAGAGTATCTAACCCTTTAAAAATCTACATTTAAAACGGTTTTAACTGAAAATAATAAAACCTACTAGAGAGCAAAGAAAAAATTCTGTAATTTATGTTGTTATTTTACGTAAACCTTAGATGTACTACCAGCCTTGTAACGCGGGTAGCGTATTTAACAGGCAACCAAGTGCGCCTTCACATTTTTTCCCCGCAAAAATAATTCTCTTAGAATATTCCATGAAGGTGACGTGTATTGTGCATTTAGTATGAGTGCTTCTTTGAAATTAATAAAAAATATCCAAGGATTACACACACCTTGGTAGGATAAATACACAGCACCTCTATTTTTCTCAATATAGGTAGGGAAAGGAATATTTCGCGAGTTCAATGACCTGGGTGTTAGAATGCACTGTCCTGTGCATACTCAAGCCCCGACCACTTGTCAGTTAGCTGCTACTCGCTGGAACACCAGTCAATGAACGAATAGACGGGACTTGAGTATGCATAGTACAGGGGATTCTAACATGACGGTCATTGAACTCGCGAAATACTCCTTTCCCTAAATATAGGGAATGTTAGAACTCCACGTTACGCAATAGTTTAAGATATGCGTAAAGTAGCATCGTCATTCACAGGAGACTACTTTAATCTTCAGTGGGTTTTATAACCATTTAAAATGGCGATTTTTAGGGTAAATGTCTGCATTATGAGTTACTATACAACAGTGTTCTTATAATGTTTTCTTTTCTATCCCATTCTGGATAGAAAATCATCTTACATCATATTTATTTTCACAGCACAACTTTGCCAAGTTAGTGTTTTCTCCAATGTTTTTAAACTTACTCGCCTGGTAAAATCATTCTATCGCATGGTATTTTGCGTGTGCAATACGTTTCTACGAGTCGAGCATATTATTTCTAACGATTTCAATTAGGAAAGTTTTTCTAGCGGGTTGTTAAATTTTTTATTTCATAAAATAATTCTAGAGACATGCAAACTTCGCGTTGTTATCAGACAGCAGATATGACGCCAAGTTACTGTGCACTCATCTGACTGCTGCTGTGTGATGTCCTTGAAGGACTTGTTAACTAACTGTACGAGGTCAGCTGCACAATACCTAATAACCCGGGATTTTCGCGTAACTATTTTGCGCCAGGTTGTTTCAGTGTCTTACGTTCACATCTGCAGCTCTGTTTCATAATCAGTTATAGGATATTTGTAACTCTCAGTGTTTGGGGTTATATCAACATTACAGACATGAGGTGTCGCAGTTACCTTATTTTGATAGGCACAGCAGATATGCAGGTTAGACATTGAAGCACGTTGTTTTGATAATATTTTCACGAAAACCCGTGGACAATGCTCGCTACTCTGTAATGTGGATACACAGAGATACGAAGACCTGGAGCCATTAATGTCACGTAGTGTAGCCGGGTGAGCATAGGCCAGTGAATTCTAGCCTGCCCGTTTGTTTTATTTTTATACAATTGGTAGGTTCAGAGACTTCTTGCAAAATATAATTTTGTCCCAGTTTTTTTCGGTCTCTTACGCGCTGTACTGCTATTTTTCATGGTCAATGATTGGTAGAGACCTGAAAAAATTCGCGTTTTCTTCCAAGCATAAGCTATAATTCCAGTAACGGCAAGTTCGTGCTACTTTCACAATTGGCCGTTGACTTATTTAACACCGCCTTGAAGACGGTGAGTCATAATAACAATGTAATCAACTGCAGGCCCATTTAACTGTGTCAGTGAGCAGCCAACGAACAGCTGTTGTCTGTTTGAGTACACAGAGATTCATGGTCAGTGGATGTTTTAATCTCTGAGCGTCTCGGGATTCTGCCCGGAAATCACAGATGTGTATGATTGACACAGTCAAATGAGCAACGCCTCTGCACTAATGTACTCTGCCAATTACCATGAAACATCGCTGCAGGTATGTACGTAAGACGTTTAAACAAAGTGGTGCAGATTTATTTTCACCAGAAATCACTGGCTCTAGGTATGGGATATTGTCATGGACAATGTTAAATAATAACGTGACACTTTCACGTCTCTATGCAGATTTCATGTAAAGCGAAAGTGAGAGTGGGTGCGAAGTAACGCGGACGAGCAGTAGTGGCAGGAGCGCGGTACGGTGGGCCAGACAGCCACGCCCTGTCTGGGGCCAACATTGCCCGGAATACAAATAAGCGTGCGTGCTTTACTTTCCTGCAGCTACCTCGACCCTCACTTCCGTTTCCGCACCCTCCGTCACTGCAACCATTTACAATTGAATAAGTGTACGACACATATAAAACACAAGCATTAAGATTAACAAGCAAATATAGTACATTTGTACTTGGTGCAACGTCACTAATTGGATGAGCCATATGTTTATGACGAAAATAGTTTTGTACGATTTTGTTTCAATACCTTATGTGCACATGTGCAGCTCTTCTTATGGACAGTGCTGATTTGTTTTAACTATCACATATCTTGGGGTTCCACTGGCAAATAACAGACGTACGATGTCACAACAACCTTATTCTAATAGGCACAGTCAAATGATAAGTCTGAAAGACACGCTGCCAATATAAGCATGAAGCAGAGTGCTGATGTGCACGTAATGCAATAAACGAACAGGTGCAAAAATCTTGTCGCAACAATTTCGTGGCTCTATGAATAAGTTATTTATACTGGTCACGCTGCCTTCCTGTGACCTACATACTGTGCTTGTGTGCAGGTATGAAGGATAAATAAATGAATGAATTAAGGTGGCCGTCTGGGTAAACATATTCTGCGAGTGCGAGGCCCAGAAGTGCGGCAGAGGTAAGGACGAGACAGCAAGCGCATAGTGTCTGTCCCTAGTCTCAAGGTGCAAGTCACTAACTGGCGTGCAGTCTTCTCGCCGACAACGCGCTTGTATGAGACTTTCAGTAGTGACCATATTATTTTATGAAGAATAAAATAATGTAAATGTGTATTACACACGCCTATACACTTTAAAAGATTCTGCGGTAAGATTTTCATACCTTAAGAATACAGCAAAAACTCGCCATTTTCGGTTGCTGTAAAATTTGCTTTAATAAGTATTGGTTAACTTAAAATGTCACACACACACACACACCTGTAACGTTCTATAAATGCTGCTCGTAAGCAGACAGCACTCATATGCGATAAGCAGTTTTCGAATAATCTGGTAACGGCCGAAGCTCTGAACGTCGCATAACGTCCGGAGCAGACGGCCACCTTAATGTAAGAACGTTTTAGAAGCACCATCAATGTTTTGTCTTTCCACAAAAAAATAGTTCAGCATCATACAATGGACCCCAAGTACTTCACAGTCTTTGAGCGTATCCGAAATTTGCTTTGAGTTTTTGTGCAACATGTTATTTTAGTGCTTCTGCTAGCTTCTCTTTTCCAGTGTAGCAATGTCAACTTTATGTTAAACAGCGAATATACATATTTTATGTTGGAAAAAGGGAGGGAGGTAGAAAGAGGTGAGGTGAGAGGGTTTTGCGGCCCTTAAACAATCGGGTACTAAGAGCCGACGAGGGTGAAGTGAACTGAAGGAACAACACAACAGCCATTCCCGAGCCAGGATTCGAACCCAGGACCTCCCGCACAGTAGTCCGGCACCTAATCGGCTACGCCACCGAGGCCGACGAAAGAGGAACTGGCTACATTTTATACACACAGTTTGAATATCACTAAAGTTAAAAATATTTTTAAAATACTTTATTTTTGAACAATTAGACACTCTGAGATATTCCATGGATAGGGGTGGTGATTAATCGCGGGAAAAGTTGAGGCTTCAATGAAATGTATTTATTTCTGACGCTGTTCTTTTGTTATTGGCGAGTCCCTGTACTGGACCTGTGCTAGTTCTGGCGCGCTGCAACTGAACATCTGTGATTCGTATGCAAACAACTACACCATGTCACACAACCATCGTCCAAACATACAGGGATCAGGACGCTACACTGATTTGGAGAAGGAAGATTATCGCGATTTTCCACCATCTCTATCCGTGGTGTGATCAAGGCTAGCTACATGTTTAACTTCGCTTTCCATTGAGTTTTGAATTCAAAGTTCGAGCTATGCACAAGCTATACCTACATTCCAACTACAACGCCCGGTTGTACGTTCGTTGCAAACCAATACGTAAAACGTTGGTTGTTGTGTTTCGCAAGAGCAAGTTCGTGAAATAGGAGCATAAGCGTAGACTCGTTACTTTTATTAAATGTTTTGAAAATTATTTCTAGGCTCTACGCATATAACGTGTTTCAGAAACATGTGGCCACATTTTGTCAGGGTATTGTCGATGTGAAAAGAAGAGAGTTAATATGCAGTCCATCACAAGTGTTCAGGACTGTATAAGTCTTTAACGGTGAATAAAAATATGTATTTGAGGGATATTATGAAAGTACTTTCGTTAGAGGAACAAAATATGTTCCGTGAAGTTGGCAAAATAAATATGTGATAAAATGAAAGTTATTGTGCATTGTACAGTACATACAGTTCATTATGTGATAACTTGATGTTTGCATCCCGTTCCATATAATTTTGCTAGTGTGACCGAAATGTGTTTTTTGATGCCATTTTAATTAATCAGTATATCGCAATTTGACAAAAACGCACTGTTGTTGCTACTCTCTATGACCCGCCGTTTTTCGTGTAAAACGCACACAAAAGTAACAATTGCAGCTATACGAATGCCCGATGGGTAGGTAACACGTGTGACGTATTACAGGCTTTATTGTGTTTACCTTCGGGTGAAGGACGTCGTGCCTACCCATCAGGCCACTGAAACTAACAAAGGTAACATTCCGGTACGTTTTACACGAAAACTGTGCGTCTTAGAGAGTTGCGACATACTGGCTAATTAATACGGTATCAAACATCACTTTTCGGTCACAGAACCGTACTGTATACAACAGCGGGATGTCAAGGATGAAGAGGCGTACGACGCGCCATAACTTCATTTTATGGCAGATTTCGGTTTACTTACTTTGAATACCACAATTTCTTCTTGAAGCGTAAGTAATTTTCATAATACCTCACAAATAGCGTTTATTGGGCGTCGTATTTAAAGACATCTCGCCAGTCCTGAAACATTTGTGATGGATTACGTATCAACTTTCTTCTTTCCGCATCGGCAGTACCCTGGCAAAATATGGTCAAATGTTTCTGAATAAAACACGTTGTGTAGTATGCATTAGGACGGATACCTGCGTCCACTAAACAAGCTACTATCGGCAAATAAAATAACAAATCGCCGAACTTACTTCGCATTACATTTTGTGACGAGAAAGCGGTATTTGCAGCCACATTATTCGCCAAGGAGCGATTAAGTATTGCTATCTTACGAGTTCAGCGCAAAATGTGGACCAACCTTGCCCCTGTTTGCTCCGTAGAATTGACACACACAAGTGAAAATTTAGAGTAAAATGGCCAGGAATAATATCCTATCTAAAAAAATCAAGAGTACATGTAATTTGAATTAAGGCTAGAGATTCATACCAATCGTGTTTGCTTTCCGCTTACAGGGTGTTGTCAAATTGCATGTCAATATTTTGTGGAAGCAATCCTCACATGCAAAGGAACAAAAATGTTACATGGACATAGGTGGGAGAATGTAGCGTTTCTTCACTTACAGTTGGCCATTACTGTTTCTTCACTACAGTTGGCAATACATGATGTACTGTTTCTTCACTTCAGTTGGCAATACATGATGTACTGTTTGTTCACAGCGTGGACTGGATCATGTTGCTGTGGAATGTTATTACATGTCATTAACCCATAAACAGTAGGAGTAACTGTGGAAATTGATAGAAACGTGTGAAAAGATACTGTTTGCACATCAGGTCTTTGTTCCTCTACAAGCGAGGATTGTTTCACCAAAGTACTGACATGCAATTACAGAACAGCTGCGTTACGTTGGCGCAAAAAATATATATAATTTATTTATTTGGTGCTCAGTAATCACACATAGTTTCATTTTCAATGCATTAACAAGATCACGGTTGGTGCAGCTGTCAGGGTGCCCGGTTTCCACCAAGACGATCGGAATTAGATTCTGGTGGAGTCTACCCTGACTTTCACACACCGAAGGATGTGTCTTGTCTACGGGTTTTCTTTGAGGTATCCCGTTTCCCCCACCTTTTTCGCTCCGTCGCTGCTCCATACCCATCTCATATCTCACCTCAATGGCACTGAAAACCTCGCTGTTAAGGGTTGACCAAACTATTTTCAATCTCTCATCCTCCCATTCATTAAGGACGCTGCCTACCACGCACTTCAAATGCGTTGCAATCGGACGCTAGGCGCAATTCACTACACTGGCCTGCAGTCTTCTCGCCGACTTGTCTCACATATACATTGAGCGGTGACCTTGTCATTTTATGACGTAATATTTAAGATGAATATGAATCGTACACGCCGGTAGCTTTTAAAAAATTCTACACCAACATAATTGTACCTAAAAAGGATCGCAAGAACACACATTGTTCTTGGTATTTATAGAACTGTGTACGTATAAGAGGAACGAAAATGTGAGGACTGAGTCATGTAATATGAATATGAAGAATAAATAACTTTCAGTAGCTAATAGTGGCCCCAATTGTCGGTGAAAATATTTCTGCATCAGTTTGTTTCAGTGTCTCATGTACACATATGCACTTTGCTTCACGTTCAGTGATAGGTTGTGTTGAGGTTTTACTTCAAACCACTGACGTCTGGTATCGCAATAACCTTATTCTGACTGCTACAGTCAACTGAGAAACGTATTTCCATAGAGACACGCTGCCAGCAGCAATGAAGCGATACTACAGAGGTGCACATAAAGCAGTGAAACATGTTGGGTGCAGAAATATTTTCGCGACAATCAGGGGTCTCTAGCAGTGGCGAAGACTGGATGTTCCAGAGCATGCTGCTGCAAACCGAACAAATTGCTTTACACTATTGGCTTCGCTATAGAGGAGAGTTGTAGGGACAAATAAATATTTCTACAAGTTTATACGAAAGTTAATTATAAAGACTAACATGATAATTAATTCGAAGATTAAAAGTTCGAATTATACACTAAGTTGAACTAGGATGGATTACCTACATACCTAATCGGAGCTGACGTTCCCACCTTGTTCAAAATGCTGTGAGGCTGAGGTCGACTAGCGGCGAGCGGCACGTGTAGGGACTCGAACCTGCGACCCTCTCCCTAGTACGACGAGAGGTAGAAGGCCCGTTTTGTCCTTTAGGTGGCCATAATGATACAAACCTCGTTTGGTTGGCTACACTGCTCTACAGTATATTGTCGTCTAGTTGGCCTCCGTGGTTCTGTGTCTGGGAAAGGGGCGAGTGTTATCATACTGGCGTAACGCCGGCCTACTTGATGTTTACGTTGCGGCCACACGGCGGCACTCAGGACAATGCCCTACTAAGCAATAACCAGCTTATACAATAGTCTGTGTAGTGTGTGGTACCATTTGACTGGCAGACTCTCGAGCCAGTAACGTTCAAGAGACGAAGAGCTAATTACCCAGTAATATTGGTCTCAGCAACTCACCTTCATCGGGCGTGACCAACAGGTGCATTATGCCATGTGCTCATAGCGTATAGTCGGATACTAATAGAGCTTGCCTTGGAACACACCACGTTTCGAATGTAACATGTAAAACCCTGTCCTTGCTGCCGCCAGGGCTCTGAGGTAGGCTGCCTCCTTAAACATGGGAGGGAATAAACAATCAGATGGCAGCAGAAGTTAGTTGAGCAGGCCGCAAATAACTGCGCGTGTGCTGGCGACGTGCAACAGCGCTCGACGCCAAGAAGTTGCTGTGGGAGGAAAAAGTTTTCAGCGCTTTGCCAAAACATTGCCAGTCAGGGAGATGCCTCCCGCGCATCCTCAATTTACTTCCTCGTGGCTCTCTAGGGCTGCCAACAGCTGAGTGTGAAAGTGCCCTGGACGACCTTCGCCACTGACCTTCCGTACCCCCTCCCCCTAATTTGTCCTCTAGCCTGTCTGGCTGGAGGTGTCCCGCCCGATCTGCGCTACTGCGGGCTGGTAGACAACACGTGATAAAACAACTGTTATAGGCTATTCGGAATAAAGTGAGCACTAAAGATTTAACCTTTGAAAAAATATCACTAGCCGTTACTGCATATACATCACCACTAACAAGAGTTACTTTACTGCTTGTATGGTTGGTAGCGATTTATTGTACGTAGTTCCGTGTATTTTCCTATTTGAATACAACATTAGTGAAAGAAGATATGACGAACTCGACCTGTCTGTATTTAATACACTTCAAAATATTTACTTACGATCTTATTGACATTCATACATACATTATAATTAGACTCGATTGGCGCGAGAATTATGTGACGCTATCGTCGACCTCGAGTCGCCGTGGCCGTTATCGCTTGCTCCTGCTTCAGACAGTTCAAAACTCCACCAACAGGTGGCATCAGAGTTAGGTTCTCGCCGCCAAGTTGCATATTTGGTTGCATCATTTGCGTGCGTTTGCCCGTTTTGCGTATATACACATTCAAAAGTATTGGAAATTACTTTGAGTATCATTGCCGAAATGATGTGAAACCATCGGTAATCTGTATATTATGTTTTACGTTTGCCAGCCTAAAAACAACATACTTTTTATTTCACATGTTAAGAAAATACGTTAATTAT
>PNEQ01075091.1:8593-50876 GCA_003012365.1 Medauroidea extradentata
AGAAAAACCTGAAATGACGCCCCATCTATCAACCCAACAGTAATCTTTCATGCGTTGTTTGGCACTCGCAAAAATAACGGTATAACATTTTAGTAGAAACACAGAAAACTTGTACATACTAGCTACCATTAGCAGTGATTTTAAGTCTGCATTGTAATTATGAATACTGTATTTATAACATTGCGTATATGGTGTTCAAGGTTAATAAAAATACAAAACTAGTAAAGGTTTAAATATTGGTAGATATTGTATATTTTTACACTAATTTTCATTTCACTCCAAAGTAAAATTTGTCGGCACAACCCGGCGCCCGGGTCAGTCTTCTCCCCCACCTGCTTCGCCCCATCATATAGTTCCGTCCCTGCTTCGGAGAGACCTGTTGTATGAACCGGTAAACAGTGCACCTTACGAGTAGGTATCACAGACGTTCGCTTCACGACAGCAGCTGGAGTACTAGAATGCACTGGTTTATGGTACTTGATTCACATCTGCAGCTGTGCTTCATGGTTATTGACAGCGTGTTTATGAGAATAACCGTATCTCAATTGACTGAGCCAATTACAACAACGTTCCTGCAACACCACACGTCTGTGATTTGCCGGTGGAATCTCAAGGCTCGTGAGAGTTAAAATATACAATCGCTGACCACGAAGCAGAACTGCAGATGTGCACGTAAGGCATTGAAACAAAGTGAGGCAAAATTCTTATCACGAAAAACAAGGGTCCCAAGTTATGACGTAAATCACAGACGTGTATTGTCGCAGTAACCTTACTCTCTTTGACACAGTCGAATGAGTGACGCCTCTGCACAGATACACAAAAGGCGTATTTTCGCGGTTTAGTCGGCAACAGTCTGGTTACAAGTGTTTGCAGTGGAACATTTGCATTTACAAGCAAACGCGAAAATTATTATTTGTTATCAAAAAAGGTTTAGTCATTCGGGAATTACAAAATTTCTCTTTAGTTTTTTTACATGCTAATCTGAACATTGCGCACTACAACGTAGAACATTTTACATTTACGGACTAAATTACAAATACAGGTCTGCCTGTGCATTATACACAAACGGAAATTACCGAACAACAGGCTTTCCCTATAAACGAACCTTGTAACCTACCTCGCCACTCAGGTAGCCAAAAACCGTAAACGGCAACAAACTATTTGCAGTGCGTATGCAAACACTACTGCTACAGGAGTCGCGAAAACATTCTAGTCCTGAAACGTGCTGCTGATTCAACCGCCAAAACACGCCTATTGTCAATAGCAATGAAACAGAATTGCAGATGTGTGCATGTAATGCAATGAAGCATGTTGGTACAAAATTCTTCTCGCTAAAAATCAGTCGCTCTGCAAATTATCAGGCAGTCTCACATCTCCGCTAACATATCTGGGTGTGTTGTTAAAGGAAACGGAAGCTCCTCACTGTAAAAAAATTCCTAAAATGTTTATAAAATAATTAACCTAAACGCAGTATGGGACAGTTACTATACTTCCGTCTTGTAAATATGCAAACATTTACACTTGTTACAGTACAAGTCTGGCAACTTCAGTACACAATTGACTGTTTTATAAAACAACGTTCAGGAGTGCTACCATGGATGTCTGTGACACAATTCTACCATACCTACTTTCTTAGCGCTCCTATACGCACGTGTGGCAAATTGCAAACTATTTTTTTTTAGAGTGTGCGTACTTGCACCAAAAACAACTTTTTTTGTTTAGCAAAACTTTACGGGTACGACCACTGTCTCAAGGTTCTTATGAAAGACTCTAGCAATGAGAGTAAATTACTAAGTGAAATATTGTTGACACACGCCACTGCACGTGTTGTCTCAGAAAACCAAGAGTCAAACAACAAACACCGTAAAGCAGAAACTATCATAATTGGCAGAAGTTAACACATGTGAAAACAATAAAATAAAAAATATCCCAAGGGGAATTGTATCAAATAACATAAAATACAAACAAACGAAATTTCTTATATTTTCTGTGATATGACACAGATACGTCGGCTATTTTACAGGTTTTATTGTTTATGTATAAGTTGAGATTTGATTGGTTTTCGTTAATACTAGGCTCAGTTTGAACATCCACATACGCGAGTAAAACGTAAATTATTATTGAAAAATTACAAATATAATAATGTTGCATTTTGTTTTTTAAAGGAGTCGTCTAAATGTCACCTGTTGTAATAACTTTATAAGGTTGCGTTTATAACAAGTTTAAAAAAATTAGTCACTTGTAGTTTAGAGATTACAATGTTTTTAATTCAGTTTAAATAGTCAATAATTTACAACGTTGAAATTTTTATTAAACTGCGAAATTTATATTCATAGATTAAAAATTATTCTAGTCATAAACTTTTGTCCGCTGAAAATTGTCTGTGATAACTTTCACAAATTATATTTATTTATTTTATAAATTGTAATAGTTTTTAATGGAATCTGCAGGTGTTTTTAGTAAATTGCATTACTGATATAATTCTGATCCCTAGTTTATTAAATTTTCGGTTAAGTGTTAAGTTGTCGAATAATTTTTCTTTCATCTTTTAATTCCAGAAAAAAACACAGGGACTCATCATGCGTCCGATTACCTTGCGATCTTTGCGATATCTCTTTCTGTAGGCTGTGAGTTGAAAGGTATTATATTTTGCCCCAGAATTTATAAAATTTTAAGTTTAGAAATTCTTGCTGTACTCTAGAGCCACTGCCCTCCTATGTTGTCATCCGCCGCGACTCTCTCTCTCTCCCCTTCTCTCTCTCTCTCTCTCTCTCTCTCTCTCTCTCTCTCTATATATATATATATATATATATATATATATATATATATATATATATGTGTGTGTGTAATATAGTGTTTAGAAGAGAGGACTGACTAATTGACATATTAACGCACAGACCAAACATCTTGATCTGAGATTTTGATGGTTGTTGTTACACTCAGGACGTAAGCCAAGAACTAAAAAATGAATTTCCTTAAAATGTCATACTTAAAGGGGTTAAAAAATGAGGAATGTGTTTTTGCGAAAAATCATCAAAATATTTCGGACCCGAAAGTCTAAATTTGCCATTTGTACTTCACTGGGACACTCAAATAAATACTTATAAATAGATTTCAGTTTTTTCCTTAAATTAGACAACTAAAAGGATAAAAAGACCGGAATCGTTTTTTCAATTTATGGTCAAAAACCAATGATGGTGTCTCATATAAAGAAAAAGTTTGTCATGACTAAAATAGTTTCATTCAGTAGTTACAGTCTGGTACAATATCAACTGAGGTCGTTAATTCGACTGGAGATGTGCTCAGCAGCAGTTGAACTTCAATAATTACAGAGGTGTTTGGAAATCTTCGCAGTCAGCCATTATATTCCGATCTCAATCAAGGATCAAAAACTTAATTCCCAAGGGGGTTGTGCAAACGTAATAATTGCTGTTCTATGTTTCACCTTTAAGGAGGTTTAATTGTCACTATATTGGTTAACGGTGTTTTGCTCTCATAAAATTACTTTCTAATGATTTTTATATTATTGAAATAAGGAACGTATAATATTATTGTATGAAGACAGGTAGATTGTTTAAGATTTGCCCTTGCTTCAAGGATTCTGAAACGGGATGGGGGCAATATATTCTTGCCACCCCCTACTTGTTGTTGCGACCCTGATCACAATTCAACAAACCAGAAGTTCTGCTTATCGAGTCCAGTTCACTGGTTGAAAGCCCTAAGTTAACACTTACATCTCAAAGAAATGCATTACACCTAATTACTTTTGTTCTTAATCATTCTTTTCAGAATAAGCTCTGCTTCATGATCAGTGATACAATACTTTTGACTCTAAGTTCCTCGGGGTTCTTCTACCCTCAAATCACAGACGTGTGGTGTCGCAGTAACCTCATTCTCATTGGCATAGTCGAATGAGTAACTCCTCAGCACAAATAGACTCTGCCAATGACCATGATTAGAGCCTTTTGGTGAAAAGAATTCTGCAACAACTTGTTTCAATGCCTCACGCGCACACCCGCAACCTGCTTCGTAGTTATTGGTAGAATATAACTGGAAAGAGGCGTGGCTCATTTGACTGCACCAACCAGAACAATGTTACCGCGACACCACACGTCCATGGTTTGCGGGTTGGACCCTGAGACGTCGAAAGTTAAAAACTTCCAATCACTGACCAAGAAGCAGAGAAACAGGTGTGCACGTAAGGAATTGAAACCAATTGGTGCAGAATTCTTTCCATCCAAAAATCACTGTATAGAACCGATATCATGGACATACGCCATTGCTTGCGAATGTTGCCGTCTGGCAGAAAACATCCACAATAAAACGAAAAAACAAACCAACAAAGAAAAGTCGAGCGTTAGCTGTTGTCAACAAACAAATAACATACATACAGTCCTAGAGAGGGACATAGTCGTAACCACAAAGTGGAACAAATAAAAAACAAACAAGAAAAAAATTAAAAAAAAAAAAAATAAAAAAATTAATTCCAAGCTGGAATATAGTCGTGTGATGAAGGACGACACAACAAAAACGAACGAGAATACAGAAAAGAGACTTATGAAAACAGGTAATAGACAGACAAACGCAACGAAGACAACACAAAAGTCGAGAGACGAAATGAGTGTGAAACAACGACGAAACACGAAAAAAACGGACGAAAAAGTAGAAGGCTTCTTGGACGACAAGAGATGCGACGTTTCGGAAACTGGGATCTGTTCCCGTCTTCAGGCACACGTGCAGACTGAGGAACTCCAGCAGACTGACTGTGGCATCTGGAAAAAACAGGGGTCTTATATAGGAAAAATGCCTACTTATAGCTCAGCCAATGAGAGTGCAGCTGCCTCCTAATTGGTCGTTCAAAGATCAAAAATCACTGGCTCTAGCCATGATGCAGTGCAGAGTTGCTGGTGCGCACGTACGGCAATTAAACTACGTGCATAACTCTTTTGACAAAAAACTCGTGGCTTTATAAATAAGACATGTGTCATTCCACACGAAGCGATTTCCAATTCATAGGAATATCATTAGGGCCACGAACATTTTGCGAAAATAATTTCCCCCCGTTTGTTTCAGTGCCTTAGGTGCACATTTACAGTTCAGCTTAGTAGTCAGTGATTGGATGTTTTAACTTTCAGGTGTCTTGGGGTTATATCTGCAAATCACAGACGCGTGCTGTTGCAGTAACCTTATTCTGATTGGCTCAGTCCAATGAGATACGGCTCTTCACATAGACACGCTGTCAATAACCATGAAAAAGAACAGCAGATGTGCAAGTAAGACATTGAAGCAAACTGGAGCAAAATTATTTTCGCGAAGAGTTCATGGCCATAAATATCATCATATGACGCAGAAACTGCCTGTCGAATTGTGAAGAATCGTTAGCGTAACTTAGAGCCCTGTAAAGTACGGGCCATAACTTTCTTGTATTTACACATACACGAATGAACGTACTCGGAAATAATGTTATTTTCAAACTGACGGAATTCCTTCAGTGGAATTATATGAGTTTTTTGTTTCCAGACTAAGAGCAACCTTTCTTCGTTGGTTTTCTGTGTTCCCTAGAGTCGATTTAATTTTCTTGTTTTGTGTTTCACTGGCTATTTACTTGTGGAATTGTGTTTTCCCTTGCATACCAACAGTAAAAAAAATATTTTGACATTTATTTGTCTGTTTATTGTGTGTATCTTCTGGTTTTCTGTGACACACAATGTGCTGCAATGGTGTATGTCCAAGATTATTTCTGTGATTAGTTGCTCAGTATAATGTGTGAAGTGGTTCATAAATTCGTCAGGATTTCACCTAACTTGCGACTAGATAACATTTACAATGGGGAGAGGGGTAGGTGTGAAAGCGTGGCCGGAAACCGCGCCTCTTGCCGGAAGTTGAACATGCTTCCACAAATAAGAGCCACGGAGAGTTGACATCGCGTCGAGGAGAGGTGCTAACATCACTCAGACGACGGACAGACAGCGGATGTGTTCCCAGGACACATTGGTCCACGCACACTCCTACACACTTTTGCACTTGCCGCAAGAACTCGCCGCAATGGGCAATTTCGCGAGGCTTCTTTCCTCTCAATAATTTGCATCTCGAACTCGTTTTCACGGTGTCCAGTAAATGTCGCTTTTTACGTGTGCAACGCAAAATTTGCACCTGCGTTGCGTCTGGCTGCGCTGCATTGGAATCAAATACTCACACACAGCAATAGAAGACCCGTTTAGCATGCTCTGCACATGCGCTGCGCTGCGTCGGTGCAAATAACCGGAGGTGACATTTGATCGGGGCCCAAGTTACTTCCGTGATTAAGTCATTGTTGGAGGTAGTGGTTTTCGGTGAAAATAATTTTGTACCAACTTTTTTAAATGCCTTACGTACAGTACAACTGCTACTCTACTTTGTAGTCAGTGATTCAATGTTTTTAACTCTTAGGGCCGAATCTATAGACCTCTTTCGAATGACAACCAACTGCTCACCAATGCTTTCTCTATGGAGATAGCAGTTGGTTGTCATTCGAAAGCCGTTTATAGATACGGCCCTTAGTGTCTTGGGGCTCCGCCGGCAAATCACATACGGGTGGTGTCGCAGTAACCGTGGTATCATTGACACAGCCGAATACACGATGCCTCTACTCAATGCACACGCTGCCAGTAGTCATAGAACAGGGCTACAAATGTACACGTTAGTCAATGACAAGTTGGTGCAAATCTCTTTTTACACAAAATCATTTACTCTAGCAGTGACTAGACACTTCGGTATTTTCGCGGTTTATTATTAGTAGGGACCTGAAAATATCGCGTTTTATTTTAGGCTCAAGCTAGATTTCCAAAAAAATGTAGCTTTCTCTCAATACCGCAATTGGCCTCAAGCTAATCTAACACCGCATGGAAGTCGTTGAGTCAGTAATATAAAAGGAAACTAGTTCAGACCCTTGTAACTGTGTCAGCGAGCAGCAAGTGAGTTAGTGTTATGTGCTCCAGATCACAAATAGTCTTCGAGGCTAGCCTATATGTCAGTGAACCCGCGAATTTTTCCAGTCTGTACTTATTAGATGTTAAACGTCGTAGCCTTTCACATATGAGGGGCTTAGATGTATAGAGGCGTAAGTCAGTTAAAATATTTTCGTCGTAAACAATTTTTTGTATTCACGTGCAAAATGAAGTAAATCCTTGCAATAATCAAACGGAATGCAGAAATTATGTTAACAGTGAAATATTTGTAACAGAATACTCTTTTGGAAAATTTGTGCAACATGAATAAAAAAGACACTACTTAATAATTGTGACTTACACCCCTATCAATCTCAGTCACTCATATGTCAGTTATTTAGCGATGAAGTCGTTATATACACGGAAATTTCGCGAATTAATATAATGATAACTTAATTTCAAATTTCTTTACACGTTTACTAATTTCATTAAAAGGCGCCCGCCTACTGGCCGTGTGTTTGTGTGAGTGAGGCATGGCACCAAGGGCGATGTTGACCGGCTCATCTAGTACGGTATCGCCGTTTCACTGTCTTGCAGTGGTATCGTAGATCACTCACCTGACTCGACACTTTCAGTGCTGACTCCATATTTTTATTAATGAAAAGCGTTAAGCTAGGTCAATCGAATGCTTTTACGGTAGTTTCGCACGAATCCTATGAGTAGTTTTTAAGATATAACATGTTAAGGAAACAGTTTTTAACTATTTTAAGGGCTTCCAAATTGACTTTTCTAATCGACGTGATGTTATGAAACGACCCTTCAGTTATCGTTTGAAGTATATTTTCTTTTCGTACATTGACACAATGGAGATATGTGGAACAGTTTTCTAAATAAAACATGTTTACGAACACGCTACAACGCATTTTAAGCGCGTTGTTGGCGAGGGGGTTTTTACAATCGAAACTCTTCCTTAAGAGGACGTGGTACATAATTCAACGCTAAAAGCGTTCATCTATAACTGTAAGTTTCTTGAAGCCAATTTGTGAAAGTTAAACAATAGCAATCCTAGACAATAGTTTTAGCCAATGTTCAAGAGATCACGCGTAACGAATTAGTAATCCTGGATAAATATTTACTCATAAAGTTGGCATATACCATTATCTAGGATTGCCATTGAGTATTTTATCCATATTGGCTTCGAAAAAAGCGTAGAAATCAATTGATGCTTTCAGCGCATATTTATCTATCACGCACTCTTAATGTATTTGAATGTTTCTTGCAACGTACTGTATTATTGTGGACATACGCTATTGCAATATTGGATGAAAACACTCTCTGACTGCCGCGCTACCTTGTCACATGTAAAACTGTCCACTCACTGAAACAACAGACAATGTACAAGAAGCTGAGGGAAGATTGTATACAGGACTGTGGAATCCAACAAGCAGGTCGCTGAACTCGCGAAATTTCCGCCCTATAGTAACTGTAAGAGACACCCGATTTTTACCGAGAAAACGTTCTTGGGAGAGCTAGATTTCCATCACTCACGAATGTATGTACAGTTACCCCTTGTTGATCTGCCGTGAATGTTAGTGAGGGTATGGTCACAAACTAAATAGTAATACAGACGTGATACAGGCGAACTTCGCCGCTAATTGTCTGCCCGAGGCTGTTGATACCAGCCCCGCGTATGTTTGGCTCCTGCATGTTACGTCAGGTTTCCTATTGGCCTGGCTACCGAGTAGCAGGGTAGCCAAATTACGCTGATTGGAGGTAGGCGTCTCCACCATGTTGCTGGCCAGGGAAGCCATTTTGCTCGAGTGTGTGACTGAGTTCGCTCTTCTACCGGATATTTCACTTCTGTATTCCTATAGCTATTCTGTTGAATGGTTCTCATTTGATTAGGCCAGTACGAATAATTTTACTGCGACACCAAACCTCGTCGATTCACAGGTAGACCCTCAGACTTCCTAAGGACGGTAATCATTAGGGATGTGCAAAATTCATGTTATTTTATACCCTTTACCGTAGACTCCATACGGTTGTAGGTTCGCTACATGTTTCCCATTTGCCAACAATATCGTGGTCTGTTGCGTAATCTTTACTTACCTATAATATAAGGCCACACACAGTGATTTTGAAAATATTTTTTTAGGGGAACGTAATTTTCTTATCGAAGAATCCTTACGTTATTTTGTCACAAACACGTCATAACTTGTCCCTATTTTGTTTCGGCAGAGATAAACGTAATAGTTTTCTAGATTTTACTCCCAAAGTGTTATGAATATGAACCAAAATAATTCAAAATAGTATTTTGCAAACGAACGGTACACTATTTTGCTACACGCCTACGTGTAGTTGTGTTCTTAGTCTATGAATTTTTTAAAAGCATTCTGCTAAATAACTTTTCAGTTTTTGGCACACACGTGGAAAAGACTTCATAGCATGGTCTTATACTCAACGTTAGAGCGACGAATCTCCTGTAAATTGTAACATACTTAAATAACATCTCATGGACGATTGCTGTCAATTAAATAATATATTTAGGGACCCCTGTTTTTCGCGAAAAGAATTCTCCCCCACTTTGTATCAGCGCCTTACGTGCACATCTGCTATTATGTTTCAGGGTTATTGGCAGCTTGTTTATGGCTATCATCTTACTGTGCCAAATACAATAACGTTCTTGCAACACCACATGGCTATGATTTGCCGATAGAATCCCAAGAACCGTGAGAGTTAAAATATCCAATCACTGACAGCGGAGCATAACTGCAGATGTGTACGTAAGGCACCTAAACAAAGTGAGACAAAATTATTTTTGCGGAAAACAGGGGACCCTACATATTTTTCACTCTCGTATGTACAGGACAGTAAATTCTAGTATTTAAACAAATAATAACGTGAAATTTCCACGTCTCTAGTAATCATCCAGCAACTGACGAGAGCATGAGTCAAGTGAGTTCTGTGCACACTATATTATTCCGAGTTTTATCGTTCGCGTACGTGTTGCAACACAGTACAGGAAAGTAGTTGGCAATACTGTGCAAAGTCAGACGCTAGAATGAATACAGACAATGTTCTTTCTTTAAAAAAAACACTATTTATTATTGGTTGGCTCTTACGCTGTGGATAGAGCTTCTGATATGTGGCAAAAAGAAATTTGCGTCAACTTGTTTTACTGTCATTATGTACACAGTGGCAGCTTTGCTCGTGGTCAGTGATTGGATGTTTTTAACTCTTAGTGCATTTGGGTTCGACAAGCTAACTACAGACGTGTGGTGTCGCGAAAACATTATTCTCATTAGGACAGTCCATTGAGCGACGCCTCTACTCAACGCGCACGCTGCCAATAACCGAAAATACAGATGATGGTGGGAGATGATGGTATATCGTGAAAATGTTTTGTGCCCACATACCCTTGAAAACTCTGTAGTTTCTTGCAGCGTGAATGATTGAGATACACACGTCTAACATAACGTAGTTTTCTTCAGACCAATAACAGGCACTAAATATTACAATACCGAGAATCTCATTGGCTCAGTTGAATAGGGTAACAGCTCCACGTACATACAAAAAACAGCGGTATTATGGTAAGCCGAACGTACATTGAAACCCAGCAAACAGTCGAGTTTTCCCGCGATAAACTATCATCTCCAATGATGGTATACCGCGAAAATTGTTTGTACCAATATACCCTTGAAAACACTATAGTTCCTTGTGACACGTATGACACAACGCAGCTGCCTGCAGACCAACAATAGGCATTAAATATTACAATAGCGGGATTCTTATTGGCTCAGTCAAATAGAGCAACAGCTCTACGTACAAGAGAATGCCAATAATATGTTCATAAGCTGAACGTGTGCTGAAACCCAACAAACAGTCAAATTTTCCTGCGATAAACCATCATATCGAACCATAAAAGTAGAAGTACAGCTGTTAACGCAAGGCACTGAAACAAGTCGCTACAAAATTATTTTAACCAAAAATCTTTTGCACTAATTGTGGCCCATAGCACTCTTCTCAAAGAATTTATTGGCTGTGTTATTTATAGGGTTTAACGAGCACTAGTACGGTTAAAAACTGAAACGTTGTTACACCTGAATCAAAACATAATCTGGAAATTAAAAGACGAAGACGAGTCTTTCACCTTAAGAAAAATGTCAAGCAAGCATTAACATAGTTTTTCTGTTTTCCCCAAACAAACATTTTAGGAAGGATGTACGAATTGTGAAATAATGTTTGTACATTCTAAAATTTTCAGTTACAGGAGAATTACTCTTTTTTTTTAACTATAAAATTAATTGAAAACAGAAGAATTTATATTTTTTCTATATTTCCTAGGATAAAAGTAGGAAACTATGAACATATATTTATACTCATGATGGCTACAGTTGACTGCGGCACCGCTTCTAAGTTAGTGTAATCGGAACAGAACAGGCATGGTAGGGTCTTGACCCCATGGGCAATATAGGCTACTCTTGCTCTGTCACAATATGTCTCATCGCCTCTAAAAGAAAGGCGCCTCCTCTTAAGAGTGTTCAAGTGCGATAAAGTCATAATTTTATATTTGTATGAAATAATGTTAGTTTTGTAAACGATACTTTCCTCTTACGAAATAATTTTGGCTAGCGTAGTTTTCTCATAACGATGCGTCAAAGTCAAAACTTGCATGTTCTGCTGCCATGCAAGTAGTGAAAACCAATTGACTTATTTACGTGAAATAATTCACAGTGAAATAATATACTACTGAGGGGTACATAATAAAACATTTGAAGAAATCCTGCAAACTGTTTTAATATTTTTTTTTTAATTGCTGAATTTGCAACTTTTTTTCTGTGCTTTCGCGATTTTTTTAAAATCAAAATATTACGTTGTGAGTTTTAATATATTTTATTGCATAGATCACGGGATGTAAGTTTACAGTGCATTATTTTGTTTAAGTAGGTCACTATTTGCATGGCAGCAGAACACGCCAATTTTGACTTTGACACCCCGTTAGGAGAAAACTATGAGAGCTAAAATTGTTTCGTAAGAGTAAAATGTACTCACAAGTATCGTCTACAAAACTAACCCTATTTCATAAAAATAAAAAAATTATGATTTTATCGCACTTGAACACCCTTAATGTCATTGTTTATGTAACTCGTCCTGAAGTTTCTGAACCAGTAGCAGACCTGGATGTAAACGCTCACGGGCTCCCTCGCTAGCTTGTCAGATTTGCAAATGGCCACTTACTTAACAGCCACCACAGAACAAACGGTCTCAGGCCTCAACTTCGTGCACTTGAAAACACTTTTTTCGCCACATTAAAGTGTTGGTTTTAATGTGTACCGCTACAAATTAACTTTGCCGCAAAGAAAATTTTTGTAATGTTAACAAGAACTGTGTTGTCATTAAGGCAGTTTATTTTACATCATGTATTGATGATTTTCAGTACTTCCAACTACATTTATTTTTGAAACCATTATTATTTTTCCTTCAAAGAAAGCTTCGTTATTAAACAAAAAACTAAAAAAAAAATATATATATGTGACAAAGAACATAATTATTCTACTTTTGCTTTACTATAAGGCAAGGTTTCTTTACCGCAAGCTAAATGCATTTGTGGCAAAGTTACTGTGCAGTGGTTCATATCTAAACGAAATCTGGCTATGGCAAAGAGAGTGTTCTTAGAGTGATGGTGTTTGGCAGCGTGTCACTGTGCACAGACGTCTATTATTTGACAGCGCCAGCAAGGAATCAGTTACTGAGTCATAACACGTTGGCTATGCGATTTGAGGATAGAACTCCAAGACGTGTGAGAGTTAACAAAATCCGTTCCCTGATCATAAAGCAGAGCATTGAAGAAACTTGGTACAAGAACTTTTTCGAAAAATTCGGTGTTTCCTGTCAACTTAAGGGGGAGTTCAGGCAATTTTATTGTTATTTTCAATTTTTAATCCGTAACGTTTATTAAAATTGTATTATCAAAATTTTCTCTTCGACAAAGCGTAGAATATATTCTTGGTAAACTGCTTGGGATATAAATAATAACGGAATCTTTCATTAATTTCTTATGCAGTATCATTGTATAGTTTACCAAGAATATATCGAATGCTTTGTCGAAGAGGAAATATTGATTATACAATTTGAATAAATGTTACGGGCTCAAAAACTGAAAATACTATAAAATTTTCTAACACTCCCTGTAAGTACGTGGCTGATGATATCGCAAATTGTTCTGTAGTGTATAAATAATGGTAAAGCATTGACTGTTACCGGATATTAACCCGCAGTTGTTAGGGAAAAATTTAATCCCTTCGTGGTCAGTGATTGGATACTTTAACTGTCACGAGCCTTGAGATTCTACAGGCGAATCACAGACGTGTGGTGTTGCAAGAAAGTTTTTGTAATTGGCTCAGTCAATTGAGATACGGCTCTTCACACAGGCACGATGCCAATAATCATGAAGCAGAATTGCAGATGTGCATGTAAATCACTGAAACAAACTGGGGCAAAATTATTTTCGCGAAAAAAAACAGGGCCCCTACTAATTTTCCAGTAATACGACCAAAGTATTAGCAATATACTCTTATTGGCTGACTCCTCTAGGCATGTCAATGCAACCAACTCATGATTTATATGCACGCTGTCCAGAAACAAATGCATAATAACCACACCAGGCGAATCCTGGACTAAATTGAAGACAAAAATGTTAGTGGCAAAATGTTGTACGATGGCATTTTACATGCACAATGTGGCAACATAGCATTGTAGTTAGTTCCCTCTTGCGCTACACAGACATTTTTCTTATCTTACTAGTTATTAACTACTGTTCTGACCTTAATATTATGGGTCCAGATTAACATCCTGAGCTGCCCAAGTACGACTCCACGTTTACTTGACGCAACATACATAAAATAATACCTTGACGTGGAGCGGAAAAGGGGACTACCTCAGTTCAGTGTTGCCACATTATGCACGTAAAATGTTGTGGTACATCATTCTGCCTCTTATATTTCCGTCTCCAATTTAGCCCAGTATTCGCGTGGTGTGCTTGTTTTGCGTATGTTTCTGGACATCCTGTATAGTCTGGTATAGTTCCACTTCCCTTGAAGCACGACCTCGCTTCGTTACAGGAATGGTACTTTTCAACGGTCAACCAGCATCTTCGTTCTTAACTATCCGAGCTATTGGTAATAGGCCTATCTCTTAATACTTGCAGTAGATCAGATGCTAAACCTATTTAACCTTACTACGTTTACTTGGTACGAATTCAGTTCATCTGGAAAGTTTTGAGAAAAAATAGTGTAGTTTTATTACATAATTGAAAATTAACAGTTCTGGTTAGAAAATTAACCTGATATGGCCGTTCCTCCGTAGGTACAGTAAAGTTGCTCTGGTATCGTGACTGACATATCATTATGTAAAGCGTAACTGACCTAAGACAATTTGTCCTGAAAGCGTTCGGTAGTAAAAGTGGCTGTTTACGACGGAAAGTGACACGATTATGCAGGTGAGTTTTTGTGTACAACTCTAATGAAATATGTACGAAAATTCTGTGTTATTTCCTGGTCAATCGGCTCAGTCATCTGGGAGTCAGGCCAATGAAATGGCAGGGTGTGCTTGCCTACGTCTATTAGACGAATCAGTTGGAAACAGAAAGCGTATACGCACAAAAATCCAACGGCGGACTCTAAACGAAAGTAAACATACGAATGTATAAAGAATATACATGTAACAAGGCACACGTGACCATCCTTTGTTTGCATTGCACCATCACAGAATAACAAAGCGAAATCGAATGACAGAGATTATCGGTATAGGTTAAGTACGAACACCTAATCTGGCGAAAATATATGAACTGGCGATCTTTCAGAGTGTACATTTAGTACATATCTGCATATCTCTTTGACAATTCGTAGATGTGTCTTACACACAAAATAATTCTCATTTGATTGGACCAATTATAATAAGACAATAGCATCACTAAACGTCTGAGATTCGCTGGTAGATCCATAAGACGCGTAAGATAATCGTTAGAATCTCGTATATTTCGCGGATTCAACTGAAGAGAGGTTGAATTTCTAAGTCATGTATATGTTGGAAACTTTTTCGACCAGGTCATTGTTAGAGGCACGATTATTTCGCGTATTCATCTGGTGGCAGCTTAGACTTCTCAGTCCTATACACACACTGGCTACAGTCGAATATTCATTGGCTTCTAACCGTACACGCAGGTACCACGTATGTTCGCAACGATTTATTTCCTTATATATTACAGGTTTGCAGTCGTCAAATGTGTATCAGAACAACTGTCGTCCGATCACAGTAATGACAGTGAAGTTTACATCATTGACGTTCAACCTGACCTAGAATCAATACGCGAAATACTCGTACCTCTAGTCATTGTTTATTAAACGTGATCTTGAGGACTCCAAGCCAATGGCGGACATGCATAAAAATATTCGCTAACTCCCACGCTACATCGTCAAGCGTTCAAATGCTCACTTACTGCAGCAGCAGTCAACGTACAAGTAGCTGAGGACAAAGAGTACACAGGACTGTGGAGTCCCGCCGGCTGGTCGTTGAACCCGCGAAATATCCGGGACTCTAATAATCATATCTTACAGTCAGTAAGTGGACATTTTGAATTTTTTGAAAATTGTGTAATGGATTATCCCTTTCCCTTTCCCCTCAAAATACTCAGCCTATCCCAAGTACGAGGGTTATTATTTTTTTCAACCTCCGATCGACTGTAATAAAAAAACGGGAATGAATTGGGAAAATATTTTAATGTCAAAAGAAACGTACATCTTTACACTATTGTTCCACATAATCACCATGCAATTTGAGGTATTTGTCGTACCGATGCACCAGCTTGTCGATACCCTCCTTACAGTCCGGATTTGGTACCGAGTGACTTCCACCTTGTCCCCAAGTTGAAAAAGTGGCTTGGACGGCGACGCTTCAACACCCATGATGAACTGCAGGACACTGTTAAAACTTGGCTGAATAGGCAGCAGGCATCATTCTTTGCAGAGGGTATCGGAAAGCTGGTGCATCAATACGACAAAGGCCTCAATCTACACGGCGATTATGTGGAAAATAGTGTAAAGATGTACGTTTCTTTTGACATTAAAATAATTTCCTAATTCATTCCCGTTTTTTATTACAGCCGAACGGAGGTTAAAAAAAATAACCCTCGTATAAGTGTACTCGGTCTACCATTGCTACATATTATATATATATATATACACATACACACATCGTATGAAGAGGATACACGAGCCAGGGTATCGCACCTCGGGTGCTGATTTACGACAAGGGTCCATAGGCACCTGCTTTTCCTGGGGGATGAGATGGAATAAGGCCCTAACCTACAATGGCGAGGCACTAGAATGAAAGGACCTAGCGGAGCTAGCGAAAGGATCCCCAAGAAAGCCAGCCGACCAGCGACTTCGTCCGGCACAATTCCTGCATGCGAAACTCCGAGGACAACGAACTGGATTGATGGCGGCGAGTGAAGACCCTTCGGCCGCTGCGATAGGGGTATAATAATTTCATCTCTAGGCTGGAATTCACAGGCCTGCGCATTCTACAGACCCTGACAACGTTCCATTGGCTACATCCCCTATCGGAAGCCAGTTACGACCTCGATGAGATCCACCTCCCAGCAATTGATATTTTGTTATTGGCTGACCGTCCTCTTGGACGAACCGCGCAAACCGCCGTCCAATAACACAAGTCTACATATGCGTACAACTGTTTGAATTCAAGTCTTGTAGTAAAACTACGACATAAAATCTCAGGCTCTCTAATAATACCAAATTTATTGGACAGGAAATGTTCGTAGTTTCAACGATTCGTAGGGTATTCCTCAGTTAACTGTGTACTCTCGGACCTCGAAGTTTGTCTTTTGGCTGATTTTTCCATTAAGTAGACTGTTTCACCCCCGCCTTGCTTTAAGTAGTGGCTCGAAGGTTGTTGTCAGGCAGGACTTTATTTGTCGAAAACTGTACAGTGTTGTGTTCTAGTTGATATAACAGTCACTGACACGCTGGTCTTGCAGGTGCCTCTTATTACTGAGTCATGACAAAGTAATTAGTAGAGACATGTAAAATTCGCATTATTTCCTGCCACCAGGCTAGACTCCAAATGGTTATATACTCATCAAACTTCTCCCAGGCAAAAAATGCCGTGGTCTGCCAGGTGAAGTGCATCTGGCTAATAATTAAAAGTTGCACGTTTGAGTGACTCAACCTGCTGTAAAGAGGGTCACACTCGTAGCTGATATCACATATCGGCTACGGCCAGCGTAATATCATACTGCAATTGTGTATCTATAGGACTGCTAAGTCTAGTCTGTTACAAAAAAATAACGTTGATTTGGTTTGTCCCTAGTAATTAGTAGTCAATAAGAGGGACTGGTAGATTTCGCGAAAAGTTTTTTACACCAATGTGTTTGGTGCTATCCTTGCAGACCTGTAGCTCTGTTTAATATCCAATGATTGAATGTTTTAAATCGCTGAGCCTTAGGGTTCAATGGATGGCGTCGCAGTAACCTTGTTCTGATTGGCACAGACAGTCAAGTAAGCGACACCTCCACACGATAACACACAGCCAATAACATTAAATCAGAATTGCAGAAACGTACGTAAGGTATTAAAAGATAGTGGTGCCATAATTTTTTTGCAAAAAATACCAGTCGATTCCAATAAATGTTTTACTGTTATTGGTACAAGTCGCGTTCAATGCAGAGTTCTGACTATCCGAAACCCTACATGGTGACAACACACCAGCTGACATGACTTGTTTTCTTATGGGTTTTTTAATTAATTAGATGCACTTCACGATGTCTCTAGCAAACTGCATGTAGTACCTAGTCAGAGAGCCGAAATTCTCGTAGGATCATCTTCCTGCCTAATAGACTGTACAGTAATATGTATTTACAGCACTCAGCTACTTTATCATTGGTAGTGATTATGATGATGGTGCGGGTGGTCTGTCCGAAGGCAGGTTTAGCACCACGGAGGGCAAAGGGTGATGGATACCACGACGTCCTCCGAGGTCGACTAAGTGAGACGAATCTGCCGTGGGTTGCCATTGTCTTCCGCAGTATGAAGACGAGTGGACAACACAACACCCAGTCCTGAACCCAAAAAGGCAAGTGTAAATACTGACCTTTCCGGTCTGGAATCGATATCATTGGTAAAGGTATCTGATTTTCCCAAAAAGATTTTACCCCAGCTTGTTCCAAATTCCTTACGAGCACATATGTAGCCTTTCTTCGTGGTTATTGGCGGAGTATCATTTTGCTTTATTGTCTCACATTTTACTCTGTCAATCACAGCAAGGTGGACACCACGCGTCTGTGATGTGTAAGTACAACCCCAAGAAGCTGAGAGTTAAAATCATCCATCCACTGAAGCAGAGCTGCAGAAGTACACGTGAAGCCTTGAAACAAGCTGGTGCCAAAATCTTTTCGCTAAAATCACGTGCTCCAAATCGTTGGCTGCTGCTCTAGTGAGTGACAGTGTATACTTTAAATACAGCGCGCGTGTCAGTAAGTTATTTCATGCCAGATTAGTATATTTTCAGATTCCTCGTGAACTAAATTTAATAATTAGAGGTCGGCACACATTTTCTTCAAAGATTTCATAACACATAAGAAGCGAAGTGTCTCAATAATCTTTGCAGAGGAACAGCAGGTTTATTTGTATAGAAAAAAAGTTAGATTTAAAATACCTGTACGCGTTACTTACTTTTGCTATTGGGTCATTGTTAGAGCCACGGTTTTGAACAGGAAATATTTTTGCACCATTTAGTTTCATTGCCTTACTGGAAAATCACAAACGTATGGTATCACAACAGCCTTATTCTGATTGGAGCTGCCAATGTGAACATAAGACATTGAAACAAAATGGTACGAAATTCTATTCGCGACAAACTCGTGTCTCTAGTCATTGTTTATGTAACTCTTCCCTAAGGACTGGTAACCAATAGCAAACCTGCATGAAAACACTCACTCACCAGGGCCGTGGAGTCGGAGTCGTTGAGTCGAAGTCGTAGTTTTGGCAATTTTGTGTAGAGTCGGAGTTTGAGTCGCAAGTCGATGAAAATGTAGCAATTCCGACTCCAGATCAGACGTGGCAAACAAATATTTTATTTAAATTTGTATTTTTAAATCGCAGTACTCGCGTTTAAGAAGTTCATATCTAAACAGGTTTCGGTAAATGTTAACTAAAATTAAAACTCTAAGGTTCTTAAAGAAATCTCAGTAGTTATTATTAGAGCATTGTTTACGTATTAATTTCTGAGTATCTGGAATGTAGTTAATATGCAGAGATTTTAAGAGGTTATTCAGTAAATTTACAAGTTTCTTTTCACTCCGTGATGTTGAAATGTGTTTTGATGATAAATATTATACAATCCACTTGTGTCACAATACTAATGAGGCTTGTCTTGGTATAGTCGGAGTCGATAGCTTTGGTTACCGACTCCACAGCCCTGTCACTGACTCCAGCGGTACCTTGTCAGATATAACTTTCCTCTCACTGAAACAAAAGTCAGTGAAGAAATATCATAAGACAGAGCGTACACAGGATTATGGAGTCCCACTGGGTGATTGCTGAACCCCCGAAATGTTCGTGTCTATCTGTTGGGCTTTGTACTCCCATCCATCACATACCGTATGGTACACACCACAACAGACACGCTCATTGTACTTCACAGCGTTTTTATATTGCAGATGTCAACCAAGGAAATTATGAGTTGACAGTATCCAATAAAAGTGTCGATATATTCACAATAGGTTGCAGATTCCATTTGCGAAATTTTAGCTTATTTACGAAATATTTGTCGTACAGTGAGTTGTAAACGGGTTGCAGTTTTCTAGTGATAAATACTTACAAACCTTAGGAAATCAGTAAACAGTTTTCAAGAATAAGGGATGGATAGGTACTCCTGAGTTTCTTGTAATGATTTCTGCATCCGCTTCTTTCAATGCCATGCCTGCACAATTTCAACTCTGCGACATTGTTATTAAGGTACATAACAGATTAAAACATCCACTCCTGACTATGAAACACAGCTACTGATTTGCACACGAGGCATTGAAAATAACTGGTGCAGACATTTTTTCAACAAAAATAAGGCCCGTAGCGATGGTTCATATTCTTGCATCGTATAAATTGTGGCGCGGACATATTCGTCAATTTACCAATAAAGAAAGATTCAATCGCGAAAGTAATCCACGTGCACGAGACGTCCTTAGCCAATTATTGCAGTTAGAAAGTAGTGTGACGGATGCTCTGCTATTTAAGCAACAACCTTTCATAAACGAAAGGTGTATGACAACCCACTGATAAGGTCGAACACTGAGCAGGCACTTGACATCCTGGACACTGATTCTTTGCTAGCACAGAAGTAGTCATAACACACTTTCAAGTGTTGCAGAACTACTATTGTAAAAAAATAACATTAATCCACGAAACTTCTAGAATTCAGTTTAGTCAAAGGCGCCGTCTTTGTATATGCAACATATTTTCTGTGATCGCTGTGAATTTTCCCACGTCTGCACGGTGGGATGATTACGGCCACGAACTTTTCGTGGGGAAAAAAATTGACCCAGTTTGTTTCAGTCCCTTACGTGAAAATCTTCATCTCTGCTTTATTGTTATATTGTTATTGGCAGCGTGTCTTTGAGAAGCGGCGTTTCATTTGATGTTGCTAATGACAGTAACTAGGGCCACGAAATTTTCGCGGAAGGAATTTTGCCCCAGTTTGTTTCAGTGCCTTACGTGCACATCTGCTGTTATGATATATAGTCAGTGATTTTTATGTTTAACTCTCACGTATCTTGGGATTCTACCCACAAATCACAGATGTATGGTGTTGTAGTAACTTATTGTGATTGGCGCAGTCAAATGAGAGATACCAATTCACAAAGACTTGCTGCCAATAATCACGAAAACGGGGGGATGTGCACTTAAGGTACTGAAACAAACTGGGGAAAGATTATTTTCAAGAAAAATTCACGTCCCTAACAACAAAGTTACTGCAACCTCAAGACACGTGAGAGTCAGAATAGCCAATCACTTGCTAAGAAGCAGAAGTGCAGATTGTTGGTCAAGTGTTGGAGGGTGTGTGTCGGCAAGCAAGCAGTAGCTCGGCATTGCTGCAGCCAACGCCGGGAGCCGGAGACACCGAGGGGCAATGGCGGAGGTTAGTGGGGGGCAGCGAGGTCGGAGGGACGACACACGAGGCAGGTGGGGGCCTACGCCCCAGTCGTGCGACCGGCGCCGACCTGAGCGCGACGACGCGACTCTGGAGGACTTCCTTCGACGGCGGCATGGGCGCCGCGCGCCTCATCCGGGAACTCGCACCCTCAGGTACGTCAAACACACCCCCCTCCATAAATTGATTTTTCGTAACCTACCCTGATCTTCTGTGTGTTATGGTGAAAGTCAGGCGAAAGGCAGGACCTAGGTGCGTCCTAGGGCTGAGCCCCATACGCCTACAAGCGTGGGATTCCATGCAAGAGGTATACATCGCGGCAGACATAATTTTGGCGGTCACGGCCGCAATTGGGGCCATGGCTACTACTTCCCTAGGTGCACCTATAGCGTAAGAGAGTTTAGCGGAGATACTTTGGTCAGAACTTAACATCTATGTCTTTAGCGCTGGTGAGGGGCGACATGACGTGAGTATGGAGCAGAGCTGGAATGAAGGGGCGGGAGAAACCGGAGGTCGGATGAAAACCCCGCTATCAGTGGCATTGTCCGAAACGATTCCCACATGCGAAAGTCCGGGGACCGACCCCACCGGGAATCGAACCCGGATCACCTTGGTGGGAGGCAAGTACTCTAGCCACTTCGCCAATCACGGTCCCAAGAAGACAGAGAGAAAAACCGCAATTGACACCGTAAATATTCTCTCGACAGAAAGGAGTGTAACCACTCAGCAGTTACATTCACTTAAATAAATAGCTACTGGAAATAGAGGAAAGTCCAGATTTATCCTTTAAGGTAGCTGTGAAAATTTTTAGTTGAGAGTGAGCGGGGAACTCTTTTATACTCAATTTTGGTTTTTGGGTGTGGGCGTTGGCTTTTAACTAAGGTGCCTTGAAAACACGCTCCTTTACTCCTGGCTCTGAACTTCGTGGTGGCGCCGTAGTACCACGGAAAATCACGTCTTCTGCGCACGTCCTGGACGTCTAACGCCCCAGCTGACTGCACAGCTGCTGAAAACAACACGTGTTCAGACTGCGATGTGGACTGTTGTTTACGTTTAGTTAGCAAGCCGTGGTAGCACACTAGGGTAGGGGGGGGGGGGTTGTAGGATATATCCGCCAACCCCGAAATTCGAAACTATCGTCCTTAGTTGGAGCAAAGCATATAATTCATGATTACGTTCTTGAACTGTCACGTATTTTACTGTAAAAGAGGGTTATAGTTGTGAGTCTAATTAATAATTAGGGTAATTTTAATTTTGGCTGACTTTCTTAGTTGGATGTTGCATTCCTCCTCCCCTCCCTCTTGAAATTAAGTCCTGCATGCAACCCTGAGTAAGCCTGCTTGTGCGTTATCAAGCCGTCAAATAGGGTGGTTTCATTCACGTGGAGAGACTTGAAATTTTTTACAACAAATCTTTCTATTGCTATTCCCGTCAACAATCATGTCTGCAGATCTTCTTCGTGGTAAAGTAACTAATTTTTGGTGAAAATAATACTGTATCAACTCGTTACCATGCCATATGCTTCCATGTGCGTGTTTGTTTCATAGTCAAGTATTAAATGTTTTTAAGAACCCTATACAGCAGGCGCGAGATGCCGTGTTTGAGGTACGGAAACAGGCAGGCGATAAGAGCTAGACTAGCTCGTACTTCAATAACCATATCGCCTTTATGCCCGGGGCGCGAAAACGTCGAGCAGTGTTTTGGTCGTTGGCTATTTCCTATGCGACTTTAAGCGGTGACACTATTTTTTATGTCTGTAAAGTGCGTAGTAAAGTCCAGCGCGTACTTCTACATTTTTGTTTTACAATTCCAGTTGGTATTTTTTACGTGACAGCCGTCTGGAAAAGCCGTTTTTGGACATTTTGAGATGCCCTGAAACGATGCTTCTAAGCTTCATATCTAGAGATGATGGCATGATATCGGGAAAATGTTTTGTGCCAACATACCCTTGAAAACTACAGTTTCTTGCAACATGTTTGGTTGGGTGATATACTTCTGACACAAATTAGCTGTCTGCAGACCAATAACAGGCACCAACTATTACAACATTGGGAGTCTTATTTGCTCAGTCAAATAGGGTAACAGCTCCACGTACAAGCTAAAGCCAGCAACCTTCTGGTATGCCGAACGTATGTTGCAACCCAACCCAACAGTCAGTCAATTTTTCCCGCGATAAACCATCATCTCTAGCGATATCTTAAAAAATAAAAAGAGGAGTGCGGTTTCAAATGTGTTTTCTCATCGTAGATAAAGATATCGAACACTCGTTTAGAAGTATTTCTTTTAAAAACTTACTTCTAACACGCTGCAACAATGTTCATACTCCAGCAGTATCAGCGCCTTGATAACATCCCACGAATCCTAGAGGTATGGTGCCGCAGTAATCTTATCCTCATGGGCACAGTAGAATGAGCGACGCCTCTGTACGAAGACATGGTACAGAAAGCCCTGAAACAAAGTTGCAGATGTACATGTAAGGCACTGAAACCAGTTGGTGCAAAATTATTATCGCCAAGATTAAGTGGCTGTAGAGTTTGACTGTTTCTAATTCTCAGCTGCTTGGTGTTCTACCCGCAAATAACAGACAAATGGAGTCGTAGTAACATTGCTGTTATCGACACAGTTAGATTAGATACTTCTGTGCACAAATACACACTAAAGACAGTTCGGGATAAAGTGAGCCCTCAAAAAATGCTTTGCTATTGCTCTATTGTCAGACAATTAGTATCTTTCCGCGCGTAGTGACTGACGACGGGAAATGTCTAACCTCTCTGGACACGTCACTTCATGTTTGCGCGCGTAAGATAAATTGTGCAGTCAGTAGGTACCTACATAGTTCGATAAAAAAAGTTTATTAATTATATAAAATTTAGTTATGTCGATTTCGGTTGATTTTGTTTCAGTCTTATTGTATTTAAATAGGAAAAATCACTGAACTATATTGTGTAATTTTTCTGCCAACCATACAATCAATAAGGGAACTATAGTTAACGTTAAATTTTATGCAGTAACGGCTCGTGATATTTTTCTAAGGTTAAATTTTTTGTGCTGACTTTATCACTAACGACCTATATCAAAACTTAGCCAAGATTTTGTCGCGGAAAGAGTTTTGCAACATTTTGTTTTGACTGCACCAATCATAATATCATTGTGATGTCATAGGTCTGTGATTTGCCAGCAGAATCCCAAGACAAATGAGAGAGTTAAAACATCCAATCATTGAACACGAAGCAGATTTGCAGGTGTGCACAGGGCCATGAACTTTTCGCGAAAAGAATTTTGCCCCACTTTATTTCAACGCCTTACGTACAGATCCTCAGCTTTACTTCATGGTTATTGGCAGTGTGTCTATGTGAAGTGATATCTGTCATTTGACTGTACCAATCGCAATAAGGTTACATCAACACCACACGTCTGTAATTTGTCGGTAGAACCTTAACACACGTAAGAGTTTAAACATCCAACCACTGTCTATGAAGCAGAATTACAGATGTGAACATTAGACACTGAAACAAACTGTGTCAAAATTCTTTTCGTGAAAAGTTCATGGCCTTAAACGTATAGCATTGAATCCAAATGGTACAAAAAATCTTTTTGCCACAAATCCGCGAATCTATCAATAACCATGACGCAGAGAAACAGATGTTCGCTTAAGTCATTGGAACAAATCAGTGCCTAGTTGTTGCCACAAAAACTTCCAGTCTCTAATAATGTGTCGTGTCCGTCAAAGTACACTAGTGTCACGTAATCAAACAGTACAGTCAAGATCAAATGTCAGTTCCCATTTGCAAAATAACCTAATTCACTGAAGATTTTCCTCCTTGGTGAACTTCAGGCGACATTGTGACTCATACATAATTGTTTATTACCTCTTGTCAGGTATCAAAGATAACGCCAGGTAAAATATGGTCAGGTGGCAATAGCATTGCGAACATTTTACGATCTCAGCCAATTAAAACCTTTTTATCTCGCACACCGCAGAACGGTGTTCAGATGTTCTGCAGATTTTAATTTATTCGAAGATTTCTTAGAGTGCATCATATGTTCTTAGGAATATAATTAAAAAAAAATTGGAAGCATGTATAATTTTTTTATAGTCTTCCTGGTGCACAACCATATTTAGTGTACTGTAGTTTCCACGCCACAAACATTTCTGGAAGCGTATAAGCATTTTTAACAATTTTCGACATAACATTTCTAAGAAGCAAACCAATATTGCTTACCTTCTAACAAATATAAGTTAATATGGGGGTAACCTATTATCAACAGATTTCAGCTAATATGGAAGTAATCTATTTTCAACAAATGCAAGATAATATTGGAGTAACCTATTATCAACAAATGTAAGCTAATATGGGAGTAATAAATTATCAACAAATGTAAGCTAATATGGGAGTAGTCTAATATCAACAAATATCTGACAATGTAAAAGCCATAGCAGACTTACATTTAGGGATTGAAATGTCAAAAATGTTAATACGCCTTCAGAAATGCTTGTAGCGGGGATAATACTATAAATTAAAGACGGCCGTTCACCCTCCTAATTAAAATTTAATTTTCGGAAGCCAAAAAAACCGCAAAATAAGATGTTTTTTTTTCAAAGTTTTAGTCATAAAAATCTTGACACATAATCTTTATAAACGTACGGACATATACAACCCAACTGTAACGTTAATATTACGCCATAAAATGATGTTGCAACCTCTTTAAATTTTTATGTAAAAGGAGAGCAACATTTTTATCGTGCTAGAATCCAGAGTCATGAGTGTAAACTAGTCTCAACAGCTTGTAAATATGCAACTGCACCAGTGAGTAATCAGTTTTGTCCTATACCAGGCAGCACGAGATTTGCTACTTGCTTCGCTGCAGGTGAGCTATTCATCATTCGGATAACTTCAAGGAGTTTGTGATAAAACTTGTTCCTATTTCAAAACAAACTGAAACGCGCACACATTTTGTATCTAGCATATGCGGAGATTTACCACAAACATTTCCGGTTCATACTAACAGATGAGTTGTCAAAGAGAATAATGTACACCAGTTCAGCGACTTCCTCACTAGAGGCTAGAATTGGGTGTGATGAACGTATCTAGATCACCCATATCACTTCTACACCTCGGACGCGGCCACTTATATGCAGTACGAAAGTCTACTCCACAACACAAACTCCTAATGTGCCACTGTACGAAAAGAAAAAAAAAAGCCTCTTCTAACGAGTATTTTAAATGTCACTGTTAAGACACCTCGCACTTCGAAAACACATTTCATTTACTCTGTAATATACATGAGATCGGCATTTTAGACTGAAATCTTAAAATTACCCGAACATTTATGTGTGAAAGTCAGATACAATAGTTAGAGACGATATGATATAGAGCGAAAATATTTTGTGTCAACGTATCCCTTGAAAACACTGCAATTTCTTGCAACATGTATGATTGGATGATACACGTCTGACACAGCGTAGCTCTCTGCTGACCAATAGCAGGCATCAAATATTACGATAGCGGGATTCTTATTGGCTCAGTCAAATAGGGTAACATCTCTAAGTACACGCTGAACGTACGTTGGAACCCAGCAAACAGTCAAGTCCTCCCGCGATAAACCATTATCTCTTATAATAGCGCATTGAACTCTGACATACACTATCTCATACATATTTTCTACCAAAACAATTGAGACCACTCGCCTCACACCAAGGCGATCAGGGCTCGATCACCGGCGGAGACGGTCACCGGACATTCGGAAGGAGAAATAAAGCCGGACGAAGTCGCTGGTAGATGGGTTCCCTCAGAGATCTCCCGTTTCCACCGCTTTTCCCATTCCGGTGCTTCTCTATAGTAGAACCTCATTCCATGTCAACCTCAAACAAGCAGATACCTACGTATATCCAGTAGTAAGTCTGTATCCGGGTTGCGACACCCTGGTCCTCTGGTAACTTCGTCGTGCGATATTTATTATTCATAGAGACCTGAAAATTTCGCGTTTTCTGTTAGGCGTAACCTACAATTCAAGCAACTATAGGTCCGTATCACGTTCACAATTGGCCGTTCGTTGACTTACTCGGCACTTCCTGGAAGTAGCTGAACCAGTAATAAAACTGTAACTGAATACAGGTCCATATCCGTGTCAACGAGCAGCTGATAAACAGCTGCTGTCTGCACGATTTCGTAAATATTCTTGGCGGCTAGCGTAAAGCTCAGTGAATCCGCGAATTTTTTCCGGTCTCTAATTAGGGTCTATTTACGAACAAAAATATTGTTCGCCTCTTAAAGTCCCGTTGTAAAACATATATGTCATATTGTAAACATTTCCAAACTAGTTTTGGAAGTTTTTAAACCTTACACAGTATATGTAGAGCTACGATTTTATGACGAAAAGATTTTTGTATCTATTGGTTCCAATTTCATACGTGCACGTCTGAAAATCTGCACCATGGTCAGTGATTGGGTTTTTAAACTCTCGCCTGTCTTGTGTTTCTACAAGCAAGTCACAGTTGTATGGGTACCGCAGTGGCCGAATGGTCAGACCGTTCGCCTTCCACCAAGGCGATCCGGGTTTGAATCCCGAATTTTCGCATGTGGGAATCGTGCCGTACGATGCCTCTGCTCGGCGGGTTTTCTCATGGATCTCCCGTTTCCCCCGCCCTTTCATTCCGGCGCTGCTCCTTACTCACCTCATGTCACCTCTCACCAGTGCTAAAGACCTCGTTGCTAAGCGCTGACCAAAATCTCTCCAACCGACGTATGGTGCCATGATTGTCTTACTCTAATTGGTGCAATCAAATGAAACGCGTGTCTGAACAAAGACACGCTGCCAATAACCATGAAGCAAAGCTGCCGATGTGCACGTAAGGCATTGTAACAAATCTTTTCGCGACAAAATCGTGGCTCTGTAGGAACACCTGTTTTTCGCGAAAAGAATTTTGCCCCATTTTGTTACAGTGACACACACTGATACGATTCTACTTAATTGTTATTGGCGGCGTGTATGTGAAGAGCCGTATCTCATTTGACTGAGCAAATTACAATAACGTTCCTGCAACACCACACACGTCTGTGATTTGTCGGTAGAAAGCCAAGGCTCGTTAGAGTTAAACTACCCAATCGCTGACCACGAAGCAGAATTGCAGATGTGCGCGTAAGTCATCGAAACAAAGTGGGGAAGAATTCTTTTCGCGAAAAACAGGGGTCTTTAAGTATAAGACATCTACAATGTTGAGCATCGTTACTACACAAGCCTGATAACACACGTGTGCATTCGACTGTTTCCTAAACAAATACAGAGACGTAGGTGAAGCAATTTTACCACGCCTACTTTCTTTATACTCCTATACACTGCTGTGCTAAATTTACAAATATATATATATTTTTTTTACTGTGCAGAAAGTTTATACGCTTGCTCAATAAGTGACGCGTAATGGAGATACGGCAATTCAATCGCTCGGTATTATCACCCTTATCGCTTCTTATCTTCTGAGATTACATCGTGCAAAATATCTCCAGGCATACTGCTTCTTTAAGAAGTTGATTTACGGCCGGAGCTAATAGGTTTGATGGCATGTTAGGTTTCAAAACTTTTTATACTAAGTACAGTAGATAACAATTTATCACTACAGAGATGGGAAAAATTCGCTGGTTCACTGCCCTGTAGGCTAGCCTGCAAGAATATTTAAGAACTGAAGCAGACGGCAGATGCTCATTAGCTGCTTGCTGTTAAAGTGATATAGGTTTGTATTAGTTACATTTTGATTATTGGCTCAAAGACTTCCCGGAGTCAAAGGCCAATTGCAAAAGTGATAAAAACATACAGTTGTAGGAATTCTAGCTTGTGCACAAATGAAAACGAGAATTTATCCGGTCTCCACAGACGTATTCTACAGAAATCTGTGCCAATAGCAAATCTGCTATCCACGTAACAATTTAACACGTGACATTCTTATGTACACTTATTTGGATGAAAACAACTTTACTCCAGACTGTTAACAGGCGGTTCGGGATAAAGCGAGCACTAAAAAAAAAACCCTGTTAAAGTTCTATTTTCCGTTAATTCATATCTTTCCGCGCGTAACGGCTAACGACGAGACATGTATAGCCTCTCTGGACACGTCACTTGATGTTTGAGCGTGTAAGATAAATTGTGTAGTCGATATGAATGAATCGATACAGTACACTAACATAAAGTTTATTAATTATATAATATACAATTATGTCGATTTTAGCTTTTTTTAAAACTGTATTGATGTGATTAAACAGGAAAAACACGGAACTATACTGCGTAATTTCGCTGACAATCATACAAGCAGAAAGACAACGATAGTTAATGTTGACTCACATGCAGTGATTTTTATCAAAGGTTAAAGTTTAGTGCTCACTTTATCCCGAATGACCTATAATTGCTTTTTGTGCACATCTGTAGCAATGTTTTAAAGTTATTGGAAGCATGTGTTGTGCAGAAGAATCGCTTATTCGACAGTGGCAATGAGAATACGGTTTCTGCGACACCCCACGTCTGTGGTTAGCGAGTAGAACCCCAAGGCACCGATATTCAAAAACATCCAATCATTGACCACGAAGCTGACCTGCAGCTGTATTGTATTGGTATCGTGTGAACGCATGCAAGGAGGAACGGGCCTTTTCTTCTATATAATTTGTCTGAGAATCTGGCATGCCTGATGCTGTACCCATGGGTATAACAGAAGGTAACAGAAATTAGGCATCGTGTGAGGCGGACTTAAGGATGTTCAATTACGATAAAATCACAACTTTATATTTTTATGAAATATTATTAGTTTTGTAGACGATACTTGTGAGTACATTTTACTCTTACGAAACAATTTTAGCTGGTGTGGTTTTCTCATAACGGGGTGTTGCTTGTTACGCTGCCGTGCAAATAGTGAAAACCAACAGACCTACTCAAACAAAATAACTCATTGTGAACTTACATCCCATGCGCTATGTAATAAAACATTAAAATACTCACAACGTAATATTTTTAATGTAAAAAAATCGCAAAAGCACATAGAAAATTGCAAAACCAGCTATTTTTTTTTTAAATACAAAATAAGTTCCCTGGATTTTTTCAATAATTTTGTTACGTAGTCCATAGTACGTTATTTCGCTGTGAGTTCACGTGCGTAAGTTAATTGGTTTTCACTATTTGCATGGCAGCAGAACATGCATAAAACTACGCCGGTTAAAATTGTTTCGTAAGAGGAAACTGCACTCATAAGTATCGTCTACAAAACTAACACTATTTCATATAAATTTAGAATTATTACTGATAGCTCTTGAACACCCTTAAGAGGGCGTGGTAGATAAATAACCTCCGAGTTCTATAATTGAGATCTACAATTTTTTTAAGTCAATATAGAAAAACTACAAAGCATTCCTAGATCATTATATTTACCAACTTTATAAGCAAACATTTACCCTGAATGATGCATATGTTACGCGTGATATTTTATGCCGCATTAAGTGTACGATATTTCGGCGTCAGAGATTGTTCTTCAGATATACGTTACCCTGGCAATAACTATTCTCTGGGATTGCTGTTTTTTTATTTTATTTTATTTTATTTATTTATTTTTTTTTTTTTGCAAATTGGCTTCGAGAATCTTCAATTCTGAACTGCGGCTTTTAGTGCTGAATTATATACTATGCACTCTTAAGGGCGCCGCCTACCAGCACGCGAGAGGCTCAAAAGCGACAGAGCTGTAAGGTCGACCTTGATGCGCGCATCAAATTCCGCATCGCCTCAACGAGCCAAGCGCTGATTTAGCATGCAAATTTCCCGCTGAACTGTTTTTACTATGGGACATTAAGCGGTGACCATACAATATTATTGGTGGAAATTCTGCAATTAAGTTCAGTGCAGGTCGCAATCTGAGTCTCACATACATCCGGAAAGTACATTTTGAAGTACGGAAGTCTGGAAATGCCGTTTTTAGCGATGTTGGAGGGCTTAGAAACAGTGTTTTTAATGAGGATGGCGTCTTAACAATTAGGTTTCGACCTTGTCTGAAGTTTGTTTTCTTTTCGTACGTTGGTACAATGGGGACACGTGGAAAAAAAACCTGTTTACGAACACACTGCAACGCATTTGAAGCTTGGGGTAAGCGGCCACCTTACGCGATGTCTACACGTAACTCTGTGTTGTCTAATACCAGGTACACTCTAATGCCAACAGCGTACAAGTAGCAAGGAATACATTCTCCAGTAATACACCTCGGATTCCACAACACCCTTTTATTAGGTGTGACCTGGAGGCGTGTAAAAGCCACTTGCTCAAAGCGTATAGTCTGATCTACTGTAGTTTGCCTCGGAACATGGCCACTTTTCGACACTGGTCGTCTCCGTCATTTTGGCAATTGAACCACGGCTTAGATTCCACGTCTTGAGGGCCTTTTAGTACATAGTAAATAAGTAGCAAACCGCATACCTTACCAAAGCCTGCCACTGCGGCGTCGAGCACACAGTGTATAATAGCTGGTATTCATAGGCACCTTATTTTCGAGAAAACATTTTTGCCGTACTTTGTTTCAGAGTCTTGCGTACACACCCACAGCTCTGCTTCGTGATTATTAGCAGCGCGTGTTTGTATAGAGGCGTCACTTATTCGACTGAGCCAATCAGAACAAGGACATTGCAACACAATACGGCTGTGATTAGTGGGTAGCACCTCAAGACGCCGAGAGTTAAAAAAAAAAATCACTGACCATAAAGAGCTGCAAACGTGCACATTAAGTTTTGAGACAAGCTGGTTCAAAAATATTTTTGCGAAAAAATTGTGTCCCTATCGATATCCGTAGCGCAAGAAGATTTTCGTGCTAACATGTTTCAATGCCTTACATATGTAAGTCTGCTTCGTGGTTATTGGCAGCGCGCGTGTGTGTGAAGTGATGTCTCTAATTTGACTGTGCCAATTTCAATGAGATTACTGCATCATCACACGTCTGTCATTTGCGAGTAAATCCCAAGATTGCGAGAGTAAAAATCAACGAATCACTGGCCATAAAACAGAGCTGTACATGCACAAGAATAATAAAACAACGTGGTACGAAATATTCCACTAAAATTTTCGGTCTCTATAGTCGTCTACTTGAGAATTCATGTATATGAGTGTCTAGCCTAGATATCGCTGTACCCATTCAATTTTCTTCTCAATGCTCACAGCATTACAATAGTCCACATAGCCTAAATCTGTGTAAATTATATATATTTATTTTTAGGAATATGAAATAGGTAATTAAGTAGGAGCTTTTGTTAATGATAACACACAACCCTTTCTGAAATTCTCACAGTGTTTTTGTGTCGGCCACTGGCCAATACCATAAACCCATAAATTTGAATTTCGTCATTGTTTGTATTTTGTAGTAGAAGTGTATTCTTATGTACCAGAACAGTACACGAAACTTATGTTCAAAATATACTCCAAACACATGCACATTTCAGTTACGGTAACGATCGGCCCACAGTTAATTGCCTCTAGAAAACTTTCAACGAATCATAGAGCCGCGACGTAACAAGCAACGAATCGAGGATGATGTGCGCATGAAGCAGCGCCGGAATGAAAGGGCGGGGGAAACGGGAGATCCCCGAGAAAACCCGCCGACCAGCGGCATCACCCGGCACGATTCCCTCATGCGAAAATCCGGGGACCGACCCCGCCGGGAATCGAACCAGGATCGCCTTGGTGGAAGGCGAGAGGTCTGACCCCTCGGCCACCGCGACCCCATGAGCTGCTGATTTGCTTGTTTGCTGAAATTTTGCTTTGTCATGATTGGGCCTGCAAATGCAAACCGCTATTTTTCACATGGTAGACGTGTGTATGATACGTTTTAACTAGCGCCACGAACTTCCCGCGAAAAGTAATTTGCCTAGTTTGTTTCAGTGTCTTACGTGCAGATCTGCAGTTGCCCTTCATGGTAACTGGCAGCGTGTTTTTGTAAAGTGACTTATCTCACCTGACTATGCCAACCAAAGTAAAGTTATCGTAACACCACAATTATGTGATTTTCGAGTAGGACCCCAAGATTAGGTCAGAGTTAAAACACCTACTCACTGATTATGAAGCAGAATTACTTATGTGCATGTAAGTCACTGAAACAAACACGGGCAAAATTATTTTCGCGAAAATTCAGTGTCCCTACAAATAACACGTCGTGTTCCTCTATCGCAAGTACTTTTCATAAGCAGCACGAAATATGCTTTTTGTATTTCGCTTTAAGGGCTTCTGCAGTCCTTAACATTAGTGATGGACAGGGATGTCCCATATAAAATTTCCTCTCTTCATGTCAGGGTTTTACTGGTAAAATTTGGTCTCATGTGAAACACGCTGTGTAATGGACTTGTTTTCTGTAATGATATTTACCAGCTGTCTCAAAAGTGGATCTCTAAGCGGAATACATATATATACACACATGTTTCTTAAGCGGAAATTAGTACAGCGTGATTGATGCGACGCGATGGACGCAATACTGCTCTAAATTCTTGTTATTGCGAACACTTGACTGTCTTCCGCGCGATGAATTCTAAAACAAATATTAAATGTAGGTAGCTGCTTGCCGATACATGCTAACCTGTTGTACAACAGCCGTTAATGCTTATATTAATTTATTATTTTTATTTGCAATATCTGCTGGATTCTCAAGCGACAAAAAAAGTTACTACTTTTACATAAAAAAGGTTCTGATTTGATATTATTAACAAACAAAAATCTCTCGTAAAATAAATAAATGCAATACACTACGAATCATCTGGTTTCACAAACATTTGCGCACAAAATTAAAATCAGTTTTCCAGCTTAGTCGCATCCGCAAGGCCAATAAAATGGAATAACTTTCTATTCGGGAATCACGTCGCGTCCACGAGTGATGTCGCGTTGACGTCATAAGAAGCTTAAAAGCTGATTGGACGACAAGTTATTTTATTCGCGTCGCACCCGTCGTTCTGTTGTGAATCCAACATTATGATGGCTGCGTGTTCGCGACGCCAGCCTGGAGAACCTTGCCCCTGAGACCTGCACCGTAGTCCTCGAGGCGTAACGGGCGTGTGTCGAACACTAGGTCGGCCACACCCTCTTCGTCGCCTTTCCCCTTCTCCGTCACCCTCTAACTACCTCCAACCACTCCTCCAGCTCCTCTGCTATTGGCCTTGTCAGTAATGGTTCGCATTTTACCTGGTGTGATTGTCAGTCCATTCCTTGTAGTTAGAGCATGGGACTTTTGGTGAAAAGAATTTTGTACCAATTTGTTTCAATGTCTTACGTGCACAGATAAACAATTTTTGTTGATTCAACCGTATATATGTTTGTACATGGCCAAACAAGTATGTATTTGATTCAACAAAAGTTTTGCTGGCTGAACAACGTATGAAACGCGCCAAGTATTGGCTTTGTTGTCCTAACAAAATGTATATTTAACGGGACTAAACCATCCTTTTGGGGTAACTTATACCTTCCAGGCAATCAAATATTTGGTTGGTTCAACTGTTACACACTTGTTTGGCCATATACAAACATATGCGGTTGAATCAACCAAACTTTTTCTCTGTGTGGATACCTGCAACTCTGCTTCTCGTTCAGTGATTGGATGATTATAACTCTCAGCGTCTTTGAGTTCTACTTGCTAATCACAGACGTGTGGTGTTGCAGTTACCTTGTTCTGATTGGCATCAGTCAAATGAGTAACGCCTATGCTCAAATACACTCTGCCAATAATCAGGAAGCAGATCTGCAGAAGTACACGTATGGCATTGAAACAAAGTGATAAAGAATTCTTTTCACCAAACATCACTGGCTCTACTGATAGTTAGGAACATGAAGAATTCGTGTTTTCTCTTAGGCAGAAGCTAGTATCCAAACAACTTTAAGTTCGGGTCAATTATCCGACGGGTCTTTAACTTATTTGACTCGTCGTAGAAGGATCTTAGTCATTAAAAAAAGCAGGTAAATACCGGCTCAATCAAGTGATAGTCTATCACTATGTCAGCGAGCAGCCAATGAATATCAGCTGTATGCTTGAGTGCACATATATTCCTGGAGGCTAGCCAACATGTTTGTGAACCCGCGAATTGTTCATGTCTCTACTTACAGACCAGTTGATGAGGGGAAAAAAGGGGAGGCGGGTCCGTGCACATTTTTCGTCCAAAAAGTCAACCACTTGGGGCATGTTCACAGAATTTCCCTGATAATTTTCATGAGGGTGGCAGAGTGACAGTAAAGGGCATAAACCCTGAATCCGCCATTTTGTAATTGAAGTATATTAGACACATAATAAACCGTATTAAAGTTAATTACTCTGCTATTGTACTTTTTAGGGACTTTGAGTTATATGTTTTTTGTTTGATACAGCACAAACTACATTTTAGAGACATAAAATGTGTACTGGGCATCATTTTCGATTTATAGGCAGTTTTCAAAATTTTCTGAACACCGAAAATTTGTTTCCTATCATCACAAATTGTTACTACCCTTAAATTATGACGTATAGAGAAAAAATATCTAAAAAAAATTGTTCCCATTTACGTAAGGAAGAAAATATCTTTGGAGTTTATACCACAAGAAGGTACCACTATCGAGCTACAATCTTTCTAACAGAGCGGAGTCTAAAACAATTACTCTGCAATGTGTAATAAATGTTAGATTATCCGTAAATTTCAAATGGGTGAGTGAGATATCGTAATGAATAAGGAACTATCGGAGTCTCCCGATTTTCGTGAAGATTTTTCGTGGCCGGATGAATACAGTTTTGGAGGTCTTCTTGTGAGTCACATACTTTTTGTATCGAAGTAACCGTATTGTGATTCAACTAGTTTAAACCGTCATCCGAAAGTCCAGTTTCGAAAACATCAGTCTCGAAAACTGATGTTTTAGTGCGACGTTAACATCGTTGATGAAAACCTGAGATTGCATTTCAAGTTTATTGACAAAAGTTAAGTTTCGTGTAACAGAGAAACTGTAGTCTATAGAAATGCGAGTACCAGAGTAATCAATTACAATTCGATATGTTTTTAATGGAAACGACTTATTTTGACGTAATTGGTCAAAATATTTTTTTCTTCAATAATGAGTGTAGGCATGTATTTGCGTCATGTTTCTTTGCAAAGACTGCACTCAAAACTGTAAGTTTTACCCACACATCCTTGGGGTAGTGTTTTTTTCTTTTGCTCTTTCATTTGAACATAATTTTTTTCTCAAGATTCTAAACATTTCTACTAGACGTAAATTAATTTGTGAACGTGTACATATTTAATAATGAGTTTGAATTCACCAATATTAGCCATTCTTGCTGGCTTAAATATTCTCATTTAAACCAAAAAACTATTTTATATAAATACAAGTTATTGGCAGAAATTTAATTTATTTTCGAAGTGGGCGATAGAATTGTACATTTTCATTAACATTAAATTATTATATTTTCTCAATTATATTTTTTTTCTGTTTTCTTCAGTCTAGTAATTTTGGTTTTCACAGTATGTTACGGAACATCGAAAATATTTTTTAACGAAATTTAAATTACTCACGCATTTTTCTGCAGTTCTCCTCAGTCCATTAGCAGAAACCTAACAAATTAACTTTAACGTCCGACGACAGCAGCTTTCATACGCTCGTTCAATATCTTCTGTTTGTTTACAATTCCGTGGTTTGCCATGAAGACTGTTTCAGGAATAATCCATGAAATACAGACAACAGAACTTGAATAGCCTGGCGATTCAAGAAATTTGATTGAACATTGAAGATAATACCTGAGAATTTATCTCACAATTTATAAACAAATGAAGCACATAATCAATAATATACTATTTGGGTTCAATAAATTTGAAAGAAAATTGAAGCAAAATTTGATCGTGTTCAAGGTCTTGTTCAAGAGCCTTATGACGATTCAAGAAAATTGATTCACCAAACATTGAAAGGTCCACCTGCTAGGTTATCACACGATTTTAAATTATTTAATGTTTTGATTCAAGAAAATTTCGTACATGTCCGAAACGAAAATCTTTGACGAAATTCATAACTTTCAATGAATTGCAAGACAAAATGGCCGTGGTTACGACGTCAACATCGCATCACATGTCATTAAAGAAATTGAATAAAATAAATTTGAAAGAAAATTGAAGCAACATTTGATTGTGTGAAATGGCCTTGAGGACATGCCAGGTAGTTTTACAGTGATGTTGAAAGTATTTTTAAATCCACACTATTTTCGTTGAAAATAACCCTTACATTATTTTGTCACAAATATATCATAATTTGTGCCTGATTTTTTGGTTAGTGATATACATGATAGTTTTCCAGATTTTGTACCCAACGTTTCACTAATTTTGATATAAAGTAAGCCGTATCAAACAAAATATTTTTGCAATCAAACGGTGAACTACTTTGTATCGCGTAGCGTATGGCTGATCTTCGTCCTGAATTTTTTCAGAGCATTCCGTTAAAAAAGTTTTGAGTTTTTTTCAGCGATTTGAAAAATATTCTATCTTGCATGGCCGTAATTTCAAACAATTGCAAATAACTAAAAAATATTTTTAACCAATTGCTTTGGAAAAATTTGAGGTTATATACAGTCACACGATACACAATTTTGGCAGAGCGTTTTTCAAAATTATGCACTTTTTGCCAGTAAAAAAAATTGATTCATTTTGGCTCATTTTGACAGAAAAATATGTAATATTTCGGGGGCAAAAATCTAAAAATCCGTTTGGTGTATTGCAACAGAAAAATTCATACACAAACGATGATATATAAGTGTTAAAACTGTATGATAAATTTTGGTACATGTATTAACACGTTAAAAAAAAACAGTTTCGATACCACTGCAAAACTAAAGAGCGAGGCCTTGATAGGAATATGGCTCCTACAACAATACTTTTATTTCAATGCAGTGATTTATACAGGATGTCCAGAGACAACAGCTTAATAAACACACCACGCGAGTCCTGGGCTAAATTTGAGACGAAAATGTAAGTGACAAAATAATGTACTGTACTATTGTGGACATGCGTCATTGCAATATTAAGTCATTCCAGAAATCTTAGAATGAGATTAAGAAGAAACAAACGAAAAATGAAAAAATGACAAAACAAGCCTAGTTTGGCTGTAGTCAATTCATAAACCAAAATAACAGGACATGAAAGATCCCATAAATAATTAATCAACAACATATAAAGGAAAATAAAATAAACATCCAAAGATAAAAGTCGAAATACAAAACAAAATAATCTGTAAAACACAGAACATCACAACTAAGACAGCACAGACAATACTGAGACGATGGCAATGTTTGACACAAGACACAGACAACAGGCTAGACGACACAGCGTTGAAGACACAAAAGAACATAGATTTCTAAAGACCGACATTTGTTTTCTTTTTCTTAGTTTCATTATGAGATTTCAGGGATAACGTAATATTGCAATAGCGTTTGTCCACAATAATACAGTACGTTATTCTGGCCCATTGCAAAAAACATTCAAATATATTTAGAGTGCGTGGTATATAAGTAAACGCTGAAAACATAAATTCATTTCTACGCAATTTTCCGAAGCCGCTATGGATAATATACTCCATGACAATCCTAGATAGTGGTATATGCCAACTTTGTGAGTAAATATTTATCCAGAAATACTCATTCGTTACGCGTGATCTCTTGCGCCGCAGTTTAATGCACGAGGTTCCAGCGACAGAGATTGTACCTCAGAAGTTCGTAATACCGGAAACAATTTTTGTTTAAAACGTTGGCTAAAACTGTTGTCTAGGATTGCTTTTGTTTAATTTTCGCAAATTGGCTTCAAGAAACCTACAGTTATAGATTAATGCTTTTAGCGTTGAATTATATTTACCACGCCCTCTTAAGTGGCAAAACGTTGTACAGTAACATTTCACATGCACAATGTGGCAACATAGCACTTACTTATATTACTACTATTGTTCTGACCTACATGTTGTTGGTGCTGGTTCGAATCCGGAGCAGTCTAAACAATGATTCAACGATTACTCGATGTAACGTACGTAAAATAATACCTGGACGTGGAGCGGACCTTCTCCGTGATGTGTGGCCACGTTGTTCCCGTACAATATTTTCCCACTTATATTTTGGTTATCAATTTAGCCCGGTATTCACGTGGTGTGATTACTATGTGGTTGTTTCTGCACATCCTGTATACACATGCCAGCATGTTGTGGTTGCTATGTTAGGAGTACTCAAGTGTCCTGGCACCTTGGGTCGAGCCTCGTGTAGGCCCAGCAGATGTGTTCCAAGGCTAGCAGTATGATATCCTACTATACACTTCGAGCAGTTGTGTTGCCGCGACATAGGTAGGGACCCCTGTTTTTCGCAAAAATAATTTCGCCCCATTTTGTTTCAGTGCCTTACGCACACATCTGCAATTCTGCTTCGTGGGTATTGGCTGCGTGTCTATGTGAAGAACATTATATCACTTGACTGAGCCAATTACAACAACGTTCCTACAACTACACACGTCTGTGATTTGCCAGTAGAATCTCAGCGCTCGTGAGAGTTAAAATATCCAATCACAGACCACGGAGCAGAACTGCAGATGTGCACGTAAGGCAACGAAACAAAGTGAAGCACAATTCTTTTCGCGAAAAACAGGGTTCCCTAGACATAGGTGTATTACTGAGGTCTAGTTCCTCGTCTATTACATGCTACTGGTTGAGAGGTGCACCTGCCTTTACCAGTAAAATGGTTACACAGGCAACTGAGAGTTCTGTATAGTCACTGCTTACCCTAGAACACTTCACGCTTCGCCACTGTGTAGGCCAGTAACCGACCAAGGACGTAAACAACAACCGCACCGTCGTAACATATCACTTCTGTATACTTTCCTATAATATGTCGTGACTCAGACCAGATAGTGAACAGTTACCGGTGTTTGTGGTCGTATTCCGTGTGCTCCAGCACAAGTTTTCCTGCTCGAGCAGACGTTGTGGCTGACGATATTCGCGCGGAAGCAGGGGCAGCTTCCTTGATAACAGAAACCACAAAAATTTCCAGTAGGAAAAATCTTATATCGGACAACCCAAAAGACACAGTTCTGATCTTGATGACGTCAGGGGTTGGTGGTTCCTATTCAAAGTGAGTGCCTGCGTGCCTTTTTAATCCAACCATTACCCCTTCCACACGTAACAATATTAATTAGATATCTGCATGAAAGTACTAATGCCTAGAGATGAAGGTTTATCACGGGTAAACTTGACTGTTTGCTGAGTTTCAACGTACTTTCAGCTTATTGGCAGTCGCTTGTACGTGGAACTATTGCCCTGTTTGACTGAGCCAACAAGAATTCTGCTATTGTCATATTTGATGCCTGTTATTGGTCTGCAGACAGCTACGTTGTGTCAGATGTAGTACATCAGCCAATCATATGTGTTGCAATACATTACAGGGTTTTCAAGGGAATGTTGGCACAAAATATTTTCGCGATATACCACCTCTACTAATGCTTCACCAAAGTGGAGTTATGTAGCTTAAGGCAACAGCACAGAATAAATAACGCTAACAGAATCGACAAAGGTAGCTTTTTCATTATTGTTATCGTACCAGCTCTCGGGGCGTACAATAATACAAACAATACCACGTGGATTAGAGACATTGGTTTATATGACCATATGTAGTGCTTGATATACTGTAAGTAGTTTATATATTAGCTTAATATTTTAAAATGGTAAACAAGACGATTCGAGGCTCAACACCAGATAATAGCTAACTCTATTACAAGCAATATAATGAAACTTTTGAACCATTGTTTTTGCACCAGCTCTCAGGGCGTACAGGATTGTAAACAAAGTCATATGGAATTTGAGACATTGGTTGAAACAATGGCTTATATTTCACGAAATACTGTACTTTGTTAGTATCTCATTTACATATTTAGAAATGGTAAATGTGACGTTACGTATAAGTTTCCTCACAGTTTCTTTATTGCAAAGGTACCATTTATTTCAACAATAAGCTTGAATTTAAAAATTTCAGAATGACAACTTATTTGACAGTAAAGTATCTTAATAGCAACACAATTTTTGTTACCATTAATGAAACCTTTAAAGAAAATTTATCTTTACAGGAAAAATCACATTGCAATGGTCCATACTTGTACAAAACTTTTCTTTGCAATTACGAAAATTTTGTTGTGGCAAAGGAAGTGTTTACAGAATGTACCCACTTGAACGCCTGCATAAGTTGCCGAGAGAGTTGCAGAGAATCAACCGGCAGCCCGTCATTCGAAAACAGCTGAATGAACGTGGATGAAGTCCGCTTATGCATAGCATTTAAAGACTTTAAGACGTCATGAGTGTATCAGATCATCAACTAGACTTTAAAATATTTTTACTCTCGCAGCAGAATATTGTGAATAACGGGTGTTTTCACTATAATTTTAGGTACGAAAATATAAAGAGTGCCGTCTACCTACGCGATAAAGGCTCAGAAGCACCGGAGCTATAAGGGCGACTATGAAGCGCACATCAATTGTGGCTTCGCCACGAGACAAGAACTGAATTAGCATGCTATATTCCTGCTGACCCATTTTAGTCACTACACCGGGACGGGTTCCTCGGCCTCTGGTGCTAGTTTTACGCTTCCGTGATCCCTCAGCACAAAAACCTCTCACACCCAAGTCAACCTGCAGCCTCCTCGTGGCGCCACTGGATCTTAGATCTGATGCAGGATCTGGCGTGCGGGCCCCATGCATCTCGGCTCCTCAGAGTTGGGAAAGCGGTATCTGCCTTGATGGATTCTCCGACAGATGGCAACAAGGAGAAACCACTAGGTGGGACGTTAGACTACCTAGCGCTCAGGCTGTTGGGGTCCAAAAGCCCTGGTCTCCACGTGGGAGACCTTGGGTAATGGTAATGGACGAACCTGATGCGGTCTGGCGAAACTACGACCGGGCCGTACGGCTGTAAGGGTGGACCTCCCCCCCCCCCCCTTACGGAGTATGTGCGTTCTTGTAGTACCCCGACGGTCCGGCTGGAAAACCCACAAGTGCCATGAAAATTAGGTAGTACTACGGACGACCAGATAGACCCATGATGAGGTTTCCTCTCATGTTTGGTCTGGGTTGGACTCGTAGTGGTGGTTGCCCGATTGCTGGGCAGATCTGGAGAGGACCCTT
>PNEQ01075092.1:0-50771 GCA_003012365.1 Medauroidea extradentata
TATATATATATATATATTTATATATATATATATATATATTTATATATATATATTTATATTTATTTATATATATATATTTATATATATATTTATATATATATATTTATATATATATTTATATATATAAATATATATATATATATATTTATATATATATTTGTATTGTGGTGGTAAGCCAGTCCTCTCGTAGGCTACATAATCCGTTTGACTTACCGCGAGGAACAATATGTCGTTGACGACAAAGGTGGAATTGTGTGGTAATAGAAACTATTTACGAACAAACACATACGCATTTGCAGTTCGTAATAGGCGGTGCTCAAGGGTCATGGAAACGTAATATGTTGAGCGAAGTAGTGGAATACTCAGTCGACGATAAAATCTGAACTATTCATCATACTTTGATGGAACTTTTTGTCGATTGTATATATTATTGGTGAACTTCTAGGAGGTAGGTTGTAAGATTTGATTTCTAGTAAAACATCTAAACACCATTTTCAGATAAACAAGGGCATGAAATCACAAAATCCATAAAAATTACAAATTTAAAGTATGATATTAATATGATGATATCCAGTTGTCTATAGTAACTGAATTTTTCAACAACTCTCGTTTTAATTACATCCGTTATTCCGTCTACGTACGTTTTCGGATTTTGAAATTACACATACAATAACGTAAAACTTCTAAAATTTGTGTATGTTTAATTTTACAGAACTTTTTTACAGTGAAGTTTTGGCGCAGCTTAAACAGTCTGCCGCTGATTCGCTGTTCCCGGGAAATGTAATCCCTCTATCCCCCTTGTCACTCCGACAAGTCGGCCAATCGGTCGTCGTGTTAATTAACGCGCCGGCTTCAAAGCAGAGTTCGTTTCGTCCACGATGTTTGCGCATCCTCGTCGGTCTTTGTTACAAAAAAGTGTTTATTTGGTGGAGAGGGAGGATTTTTTTTTTGGAGGAGAGGTGGTTGTGCAAATACTTTTTGTTCCTCCTGGAATTGGGTTTCCGCCGCTGGATCAAGTGTGGGCCTACTTCCGGCTTCCTGGCGCAGTTTCCGTCGTCGGCTTAACTTTTCTTCTGTAGTCGACACACTAAACGAGGTGGCACACACACACACGATACATAGCGACACAGACGTGAAATGTCGGGACGGGCGAACTTACGCCGCTTATTGGCTGCCGAAGGCTGTAAAGGGCGCGTTTACCTCTGTTTTCAACGTCTTTTTTTTATTTTTATATTAATACCAGATATTTTTTTCTTATTTTAGACATAAATTGTGATTAAATCTTCCTCTTAGGAAGTGTTTGTATCTCTTATGGTTTTTGCATAATGAGTCGTAAACTTCAAAATTTGCACTTTACGGTTTTACGCACGCCACTAAAACCAACTGACATACCGAACCGAAAAAATTCACAATATATAACAATGTTGTAGGCTATGATTTGATATGTATAAAACAAAAAATGAAATACTTTTACATTTAACAAAACATTCAGAATTCAGAATTTTAAAATGAAAAGTTTAAACATTTCTAAATTTTTTTTTAAATTACAAAACTATATATTTATTTTTTTATATGTGTCAAATCATAGCCTACAGCATTGTTATATACTGTGAATTTTTTCGGTTTGGTATGTTAGTTGGTTTTAGTGGCGTGCGTAAAACCGTGAAGTGCAAATTTTGACGTTAACGACTCATTACGCAAAAACTATTAAGAGGTACAAAAATTTCCTAAGAAAAAAATGTAATCACAATTTATGTATAAAATAAGAAAAAAACGTCTGGTATAAATATAAAATAAATAAAAGACGTTGAAAACTGAGATGAACCGCCCCCTTAACAGCCCCGTGTCTGTTCGGCGCCTGCATGTTACGGCAGGTTTCCTATTAGCCTGGCTGCCGGCTAGCAGGGAAATGTCGTACGCTGATGTGAAGTTGGTGTTTCTGCCATTCTGCTAGCCAGAAATTTTGTCGGCCTGTGTCTGATTTTGCCGTTCTGCTGACTATTTTCACTTCTGTATCCGTAAATTATCTGTGACACTTTGAATTCGCATTCGGGAGGATGCCTTCTAATTCTGGCTCCGGCCATCCTCACTTGGGTTTCTTATGGTTTCCCGACATCTATGCAGGTAAGTGTCGGGTCATTTCCTTACCCAAGGTCATGGCGGATTCGTAGTAGTGACAAGTTGTGTGTCGCCGTCTCTAATGACCTCTCATTGGTACGACCACGCAACTACGATGAAAGTCCTTAAGGGCGCGGTCTACCGCTAGTTTCATCACCATGTTTTTATTTTTATATTTGTACTAGATATCATTTTTATTATTTTTAGACACAAAATGGTACTCAACTTGTCTCTAACGAAATTTTATTTCTCATAGTTTTCACGTAATGGCTTGTTAGTCAAAATTTGCACGTTTCCGTTTTATTAAAACTACTCTTTAACCAACTGACATACTAAACTGAAAATAGTCACAAAAGATAAAGACAACGCATGCTGCAGTGTCACGTACACAAAAACAAAGAATAAAAACCTTTTTGTATTTATATCGAAATGTTGAACTTTAAAATAAAAATTTGAAAAATTCAATAAGTGTTTTTTTTTTATTTTGTGATTTAACGTAGTTGAATTTGTAGCCTACTACATCGTTATTCACTGTGAATTTTTTCAGTCTGGTGAGTGAGTTGGTTTTAGTGTCGTCCTTAAATCAGAAACGCACAAATTTTGACTAACCAGCCATTACGCAAAAACTACGAGAGATAAAAATTGTTTTAGAGGAACATTTAGTCACATTTTGCGTCTTAAACAAGAAAAAAATATAGCTGGTACGAATATAAAAATAAAAACGTGGTGGCGAAAATTGGGGTAGATCACGCCCTTAATGCCTTGCATTTTGAAGAAGTTCCCAGCTTTCACTTCCTACCTCCTTTTACTGTACATGGCTCCTGTATGAAAGTAATACACTTCGTAAGCCTTGCGGGGGAAAGGGACTAACTCTAAGCTGCTCTCTGGTTGATCCTGCCAGTAGACATGTGTTTGTCTCAAATATTGAGCCATGCATGTCTCGGTGCAAGCCAAATTAAGGTGAAACCGCGAATGGCTCATTAAATCTGTTATGGTTCCTTAGATCAAACCTCAAGACCTGGATAACTGTGGTAATTCTAGAGTTAAAACATGCAGAATGGCGACCAGAAATAGAAGAGATGATATTATTAGATCAATACTAATCGGCCGGTTATTTCAGTCCGTTTACTTTCGTGACTCTGGGTAACTTTAAGCTGATAGCACGGTCCCCGCACCGGCGACGCATCTTTCAAATGTCTACCTCATCAACTGCCGATGGTAGGTGCTGCATCTACCATAGTTGTAACGGGTTCGATTCCGGAGAGGGAGCCTGATGAACGGCTACCACATCCAAGGAATGCAGCAGGCGTGCACATTACCCTCGCCACGGGGAGGTAGTGAAAAGTAACGATACGGGACTCATCTGAATCCCTATAATCTTAATGAGCACACTTTAAACTCTTTGAGGGTAAAAATTTTACTATGCTTAATCTGATGAAAATCGTTATTGTTGACTGTATGCTAGGTTCTATTTTAGTTATTATTCTTACGTTAGGCATGTTGTCTTATTTGAGTGGATCAATGATAATTATTGCATACTGATATTGAACTATCGTTATTTGCGTACAAACTAGTTTGTTAATCTTCCAGTCTCATAGAAGGTGCGGCATGCTACAATGTTTTGGGAGCTATTTTGGTGACGAAGCTATATTTTCACGGTTCACATTATTTACGTGAGAAACTGCCGTTTTTGAGTGCCAATAACATATGCTACAGGCGAGTACCGTATTAAAATTCTATAAAAGGCACTGGCAGAATTTGTTTATGGCTGTTACTCAAACGTATAAAAGAACTAATTAATGTGGGATAAAATGATATACTAAGCCGATAATGCTACGGTTTTTAAATAATCTTCATTTTTCATTAAGTAGGAAGAGTGTCCCGAGAATACCCCTACTTAAAAGTATCTGATGCCGTTCATTATTCAAGGCGGCTTGTTAGAATTGCGGTCTCCGGGATCAGAATTCAGAGTAACTGCGACCTGTTGGGTCAGAAGCTTCAATACTCTGCTAGTACTATGTTTCTAGCCACGACTATAGTGCGGGCAACGTAAACTGATAGTGTCGGCAGGGCTAAAGATTTCGGCCGGCACTGTGCAGCTGTCATTACCCTTTGCGACATACGGCGGCAGTCACCTGCATGCCTATCTCGAAGTTCGTAAAAGACTCTGATAATAGATATCATGGCCTAGAAAATTCTTGTGCCTGCTCTTTGCTCCTTGACGGCGCAGTGACGCTGATGCGACGTGTATCTCGGAGCTCCGAGACAGTGTGGCCGCAAGATTTCTGTACTTTTGATTAAGAGTATGAAGGGAGCTGTGCCACAGATTGGGAGATTTCTGCCGAAATACCTCTTGTGTGAGTGAGTCGTAGTTATACTGACGGGTTGCGAGTGGTAAGAGGGCGTTCTGGGACTTCAAGTGTTTAAAGCTAGGACATTGAGGTCCACCGTTTGTGAGTGGTTAGAGAGACGCTATGTACAAAGAACTGAATAGAGGAGTGAGACTAGTGATTGACATTAGTGACATTCAGACACTTTGGTGTAGATAGTTCAAAAGTAAATTAGGCTGCTCATTATTTATTTTATTAATCAAACACCTCCATCCCTCAGCTTACCTTACCAAACTTATAACAGTACTACGTAATTAATATTGCGTGCAAGCAAGTTACTTAAGTAAAAATTGATGTTTGCTGATAGGGTTTCAGAATAACATTCATGTTAAAGAGAAGTATTTTTGGGAAGGGAGGGGGGGGGGGAACTTGGAAGTGTCAACATCAATAGGACGTAAGAGTTGTCTTTGGCAAGTTACTTTGTTTATCGTGTAAAAACGTGTAGTGTTTCGTGTACAACACGGATTTTGTTAGTATTATATTTTGCTTACAATTTTGTCAACCATTCATCTCAGAGTGAGTAATATTTTAGTTTGTTGTATGATTTTGTTTTCTGTAAAATATTTTGCACAATATTTTTAGTAGCATTGTAGTGTCGCAGGGTTTTCCAGTATTGAAAGTTTTAGTAGCCTGTCAGGTCCCCCGGGGTGTAATCACTGCGGCGAGGGGACGAACAAATAAAAAGCGAACTTGATTACAGTTGGTCGGGCCTGAGGTTACAGCGGGCCGCCCGCTTGTATCTCCTTCCTCTGCTGCGTGTGCGTAAACATGGCTGTCGTTAGAAAGTTGCTCGGTCCGAAGAAGGCACCTTCCACCCTTGTGCTGGTGAGTGCGGCGAAGGGCAGGTGGGTGGAAGGGGTTAATTAGGGTATTATACTTCGTTACGAGTTGCCTCTTGTGCGAGAGTTTGTTGGACGACTCTGGGCTTATGGCGGCCATAGTCTCCGCTCGACCTACATCACGGGGATTCGACCTTCAACCATGCTGCTTTGTCGACCGTGGTTATTCCCTCTCCCAACCAACTCTGTAGTTGGGAGGAGAAGAGGTTATGTTTGCATCTCGTGTGTGCCGTTGAGGCGAGCTAATAATGAAGACCTCCTCCCGCCCACTTTTATACACGCACACCTCTTCCATCCTTCCTGGTTCCGACCGCGAACACAGGTGGAGAGCCGCCGGCTTATTTTACCTTTGATGTGTGGGCGAGGTAGCATCGGTTTAATTAAAGTAGGGATTGTAATTCGTAAGTTAATGTGCAAGTATGTACCAATGGTAACTTTAAAGAAGAAACATACCTTTACGCATTGAATGAGAGATTCTCTGCTATATATATTTTAGTGTTCAATATTTATGAAACGCCTAAGCTTATTTACCATCTGAAAACGGTAATAAAAGGAAAGGAAAATAACAGCTTTCTATGCTCGGGGCACTTGCTCGGCGCCCGGTGTTTTTGCAGTCATGTTTCATCTACGAGATTTGTAATATCGATAGTTTTTTTTTCTTTTTGAAATTTTATTCAAATATTGCTTGCTTTATGGCGAATGCTAACCGTTCGTAGTCGACGAGCATAAAAGGTGCAACACCATTAACGTACATTAAAATTCCCTCTTTGCCATGTAAGGCGGAGCAGGTCACGACAGGAATTACGAGAGTAAGGACTGTTTTTCGTATGTTTCGTTCATTATGCAAACTGATTTAGCGCAAAAAAAATATAGGCTGCTTTCTAGGTTTCAGTGAAAGATATATTACCTCGTTTCACTATGCCAATAACAGTTTGGTAACGGACCGTTTGCGACTGTCGTAAAACAGTCCTCCAATATTCCAAAGCATAGAACACTTAATTACTTCATAAAACTCAGTGTCCCGATTTATTAGCGCTATTTTCTGGTCCAAACGCATAACTTAGGGCCTAAGTTTTACATTATTTTTTGTTAGAGAAAATGTCAACAATGACGGTTACGTAGAAAAAAAATATGTCGCTGACTTATTAAACCATTAAGAATAGTGAACAGTTTGTAAACATAAATTACCGCCTGTGCTCAGATTTTCTTGTGGTGTTTAAAATATGAAAATTTCATAGTTTCATATTTCTACGAAGTAGCCTAATGCTAGTTTTGTAGACGCTACGAAGGACTGTTGCAGTCCGCGCTCTGAGTCCCTGGCGGGTATTTTTTTTGCCCGTAAATATATGAACAACACAACGAAGCCCAATAGCATGCGACGCACATGCTAGCCTTAGGGATAGTAACGTCGTAAGTTAGGACGTGTTTGATAACTGTGAACTGTAGCGTACGTGAAGTTTGCGAAGAAAAATTGCATACACGCCAGGGACTCAGAGCTGGAGCGCGGACAGTATACTGCTATGGAAAATTCTTACCTTCAATATAATTCTCAGATGGAAAGTCGAAGTCGAGTTTTGCATGTTACGTTAGCATACGCCCTACGAAGACCAGACTTAAGGACTCTGCCTACCTCAGAGCTCCGGCGGCAGCAGTTTAATCATATTCCTAAATATCTGTCACTTTCAAACCTACATGTATGCCACCACTGACTTTTTTTGTTCAGTATGATACGGCCCACACTGCTACGGAATCTTTTAGCAAGTTATATCAATACCCTGAAAACTATGATCAAATAAGTGTTCCCGTGCTGATTAAACACTCGAAACCTCGAACTCATAAAATTATTTTCGCATTTTCGTTTACGAAGCAGTATTCTCCTCTTCTCAATGCAGATAATGGTTTCTATCCGATAGCGATATCTCAAAGAGTGACTGAGCTACACGAAATTTAGTTTAACATGTAAAACCCTATGCTTGCTCCCGCCGCGCTCCGAGGTAGGCAGAAGCCTTAAGAAAATTAAATAATTTACTCTTATATTTGATGTCGCAAGTTATTTCCCAAAAAAGTTGCAAAAGTATCAAACCTTAATTGTTTTGGTATTTAAAAAACTATGAAGTATTTTTACTTGTTTCTGCTGTTTGATGAGGCTGTAGCGACGCCGTAGTGGAGGATATCGTGGTCTCGAGATATTCGTCCAACTAGTCTCATGACAGACTCGGCACTCGACCTCTTTCAAGACCTCCTCGACCGATATGCCTCGCCGAGCACAGCGGAATTGCAGTCTCTACCTCTCTTCCTTCATTTCCTCTCTTGATGCTTCCTCGCCGCGTGCTTTTCGCCCCCTTGTCCTGCTCTCATGCACGCTTCTTTGCTTCCCGCATCCTTTCGAGTGAGGTCACAGCTACGGACTCCCGTGCCGCTCAGATGTCTCTTCTACGAGAAATTTGATTGCAGGGTGTTTTCTACTCTCGAGAACGACCGTGTTTAGTCCGGGACGCTCCAAACTGCGACGGAACCCTGGTGGAGGAAATGCGCCGGCAGTAATGCACGCGAACTGCACTGTACAAACGTAAACTTGGCACACAGCACACCGCACACTTCTCTCTTGTTGTGGTCCTGGCTTGCCCAGACGAGAGGTCGGGCAACGATCTCATTCAATAAGCATTACGTCTCCCAACTCGGAATATCCGGGAAGTGTTCACTTATTTCGGTTCACTTTGCTCCACACAGTAAAAAAGTTTGGTACTTAAAAAAAATTCTTTGAAAACTAGTTTGGAAATAAAATTAAGGTCACAAAAATATTTGAAAAATTATGCTTGAAAAATATAAATACATACCCATATATTTACCAACATGTCTGTGTGATTCTGAATGGTTTTGAATGTTTACAACATAATTCTTGCACCTTTTCCAACAATTGTTTGAAGTGACAAAATTTTTGGCGGGAGGTTACCAAGAAAATTTCCGTTAAAATACAAAATAGTTTGTAAAATGCGACAGACCTACGAAGGTTATTTTGCTTGTCATCGAGCACACCACTCATTTAAATGTATCCCACTGGCCCGCACGGATAGTAAGGGCAATTTAGGCTACTTAAATGACCTGCGACTTTCTTGTTAGTGCCTGGGCTGATAAATTTTGACAATAGTTTACAAGGTTTTTCTTGGAAAAGTAAGATTTGGTTTCACTGCGTTCGGACATGAATAGTTCCGTCAATATTTGCCTGTTTCAGAGAAACTAGACACTTCCGTAAAATATAACAGCACTAACTTATTGATAAATAAATGATTTTAAGTTTTCTATCGTATTTTTGTGCTCTCATTGTAGATTTGAGTTTTGGTTTAGACCTGGAATATTTTATAGTCTGTCCTAAAACTTCCCACCACTGTACTACACCTGACATTAGATAATAGTTACAACGTTAGCGCCGTGCATATTTGGATACTGGTAAGAATAGAAATAATTTTCATTCTTCACAAACTTTACAACCGACGTGCGTACCAAAATATCACTGCATATAACAGCGGAGTCCATGGGGGATGCAGTGAAATGTTAAGTTATCTTAGTTCCAGTTCAGTGAAACGGGTAGGAAATGGCTACCTTAACTTCGAGTGACGAATTGATTTTCTGACGTTGGTTGCAGTCATCGTTTTCGCGCCACGTTGCAATCAAGAGTTAGGATCATTAAAATCCGTAGCAAACCTGTAAAGCTCGTAACTTGTGTAGATATTTTTCTCATTTTTTCCGAGTTTTTTTGCGTGTTAATTGTCCATGCCTCCATTACTGTAGGTCCGTATACGCCGTGGGTAAGAATGGCTTTTTTTATTGGAAAATCAAACCTCATTCGGTAACTCGTATATAGGTCATTCACGATAAAGTGAGCACTGCATAAAGTTTTCTTTCGGCCATTTTGCAGCCATCTTTACTATTTTTAATATGAAAACTTCCATGTAAGTAAAAACCAGTGTAAACGTTTCAATGCTTTCAAATGTGAACATCCATTAGCCCATTAAAACATATTTTTAATTAAGTGTACTACTGCGTGCTCAGATTATAGTGAACAGGCTATACTAACTCAATATATGCCACGTTTGACAGTCACGTATCGGTAACACATTTATCCCACCAATAGGATAATAAACTAGTACCATAAAATAAATTAGGTCTACACATGAGCACGTCTAAACACAGTCAAAACTCTTTGTAATTTTTCAGATATTAATCGGTGTGCATCCACATTAGCAATGTTAATTAGTAAGTGATAAATAAAAAAAATACTAATTTAACAAAACTTTAAGATTTTGTATGGATAGAAGATTGTTTATCGCGAAATTTTATTGGGCCAACATAACCTTGAAAACGCTGTACAATTTTACAACATACATGATAGGATGATAACCGTCACACGACATGGGCGTCTATAGACCTATCAGAAGTGTCAAATATTACATAAGCAGAACTCATTGTCAGTAAAATAGGGTAACCGTTTCACGTAGAGAAGAAAGCCAGTAGCCATAAACGAAGCTTCAGATATGCTGAACGTGCGTTGAAACATAGCCATCTAAGCTTTCCCGTGATCTGTAACAATACACCAGTAAAGATAAGTAACCATCTATCACTGTAAAATAATTGTAAATTTGCCACACCGATGTAGACGTGGTAAATTTGTTTACCATTCAAGTATTCTTACACATTTTTAGTAAACAGTCAATTGGATGGAGTTATGCAAAAGGGAACCAATCCACAAATTACTGGAGCGGAGATATTCAACATCAAAGTGTACAGTGTCCATATAAACCTTGCATAAACCACTTTTTATGGTCTCTTCTTTTTATTCAAATATTTTGATTTAATACTTGTTACTTTCCTAAGATATACTTCTTACATTGTTCTTCTACTTGGAATTATTATCTCAACATACATTACTTTGTGGATTGGTTCCGTTCTGCACAACTCCGTCCAATTGTGTAGTGATATCAGGATGGTATGGTAACATTGCTCAACATAGGCTATACTCTATTTACAAGCTTAACAGTGAGTGATAGTCACCATCGTGAATTTTTTGTATTTTTTGTTAATACTTTTCTTATGGGTAAATTTTTTTGAATTTCAACTTAAATATGGGATAGAATACATATTGATAGAATTTTAGACACCAAAAATATTTTATTTTCTGTTACTGTTACAATCTAATTACGGTTCAGAAAGAGATAAGAATGTTAGCAATTCGATATGTAAAAACAGTAACGGCAAAAATCTATTTATGGTGTCAAAAATTGTATCAGTATGTATTATATCCCGTAGATAAGTTAAAGTTCCAAAAATTTACCCAGAAGGAAAGTTATGATAGAAAATACAAAAACTCAAGATGGTGACTATTACTCACTGTTACGTATGGCAAGTGTCCCGTACAATGTATAGGTTAAAAACTTCCGTTACCGCTCAAGAAGTTTTTTTTACAGTGTTGGTGTGTGCGTCTCGTAAGAGAACTGGGGGGATATAAGAATAGTCTTGGCTAGACATGTTGGTTTAATATAATGGCGTCTGTTTCGAATTTTGTTTAATAAGTATCCAATCATAATTCGCCTCGCCGTCTGTAAGCGAAAGGGGCTTAACGGCGCACCGTCCAGGTCGTGTCTTAATTTCCAATGTTAATAATTACTCGCCTGATGACTGCCCTCTCTCTCGTGACGTCAGGATTTTGCCAGCGTTGTTCCCTAATGAGGCAATTTATTCGTCGTCAGTTCTCGCAGCTCAAAGCGTGCGCCTTTGTTAGGCGCAGTTTCGTTATTCTCTGTGGAAGAGCTCGGCTGTCTCGAGAGAATCCTTATTACGTATCGGTGTCTTGTCTCGAAAGTAACAGTTGTATTGCGTGGGAGTAATACTTGACAACATATTAGTTCTCTTTACTGCAGGAAGGGTTTGATATTAAGGGCGAGGCGGACATACAGCATCCCGTCGTACATAAAGTACCTGTGGAAGCCTTTATTAAAACTTGCAGGAATTTTGAAAGTGAATTTACAAAACGCAAAGGAAGTACAATACGAGAAGACACTAATTAACGTACTTGATATTTTGCCAATGTTTATTTCTTCAGCGCAATCTATTGAGGCGGAGTTGACGTTAAAAATTATATCGTTTTAAATTGTTCAAATGCGTCATGTTTGCTCACAAAATTAGGAGAAACTATTTCCTATGATACCACAGGTTTTTTTAAATACCAATTTTGATTCCGACAAATTTCAGTGCCAGTTTTTATTGTTAATGTCACTACGCCTTCTTAAAAATATTGCATGGGTGTTTTGTTACAGTATTATTTGTTCCTTGTGTATTCCAGTATTTTAAACGCAGTATTTTACCACAACCTACACTCAGTCACTTCCTTTATCTAAACAAATTGTTGTTTAAATATGAACTACTGTAAAATAACTACCGTAAGATACGTACTTTTGCGGCGAAGAAATCTCGCCTTCAGCTAAGAAAATATAGAAAACTCAAAGTTTTGCATAACATTTTTTCTTTAAGAATTTTTTTTAAAGATAATATTAATTTAGTTGTGGAAATGATACTTTTTTCAACATAAAGTTTGCGGCCTAGTTGTCTCATACAATTTTTGATACTGTACTTATCTGTATAAAGTATTAATAACCGAACATTGATTAAAATATGTGCGTTTTAGTGATACAGGTATTAAAATAAATTTGGGAACGTTATACCGACATATTTGGTCCGGCCTGGATCAAATCCCAAAGTGGGTTGAATGTTGGATGTGCTCGCGCTAATTTAGGGTACAGTAAGTTTTCAATAAAGAAAAAACTAGCGTTTACACTATCTGTCATTGTGAGCGGGCCTTATTTATCGAAATAGTGATGAATATGATAAAAAATAAATGTTAACTAGGACGAAGGCTTACTTCGAAAGAGCCCCTGCCTTTACTGAACACAAAAAAGAAAGTTGCGCGGTGTTTGTTTTAGTCAAGGAGGAGTCGGTGATTCGTGTAAATATGTCAGGAAATTTCGCTGGCTCAACGACCTGTCGGTTGGTTTCCACAGTCCTGTGTATATTCTTGTCCTAGTTAACTGTCCATCGGCTGCTGCTACAGTGAGTGGATCTGACAAGGTTGCGCGGGAGTCGGTGTATTTTCTTGCAAGGCTTCTATTGGTACGGATTCGTCAATGGCAAGTTTAATAAACCCAATCGCGGGAGTAACAGCCACATACAGGAGTTCTAAACAGTGAATTCGCAAAGTTTCTGGGTCTCTACTAGTTAATAGAGCCGTGTCATAACTTAAAAAGCAGAATAGTACTCTGACCTAATTGTACCGAGCGAAGTGGGTTGGTGGTAACCCTCACCCTTCAAGGAGGACCCGGATTTTATTCCCGATTTCGGCCACCTTGATTCAAGTTTTTAGAGGTTTTCCGAAATCATACTAGGAAAATTGTGTTGGTTCCTAAATACAAACTTTGTCAGATTTTCATTCCCCTTCCAACGTGTACCTCTATCAAAGCCATGAGGCTATTTGGGGCCACTTAAACTTTCAAGTAAATGAACAAATGAATGGTACAGTCCACAAACTATATGCTTACTCGACCTGGTGTGTGTTGTTCCAAAACACCTCTGCCACCAGGCAATATATGGTGTCGTATCCAGACTCGTGATGGAACTAGTTCTCTCGGATCGTTTGATCGTATTTTCTCGCACATTTCACCTGTCATCTCGGATGGCTGAGCAGAGTGGCTACTGATCAAACAGCCACGTACCTGTTTGTCGGAGAGTTTGAGATAAATCTGGTCATTGAATATGGTCTTCTAAAGGGCCCTGACACTTAAACGCTGTAGCATGTTACACAAATAATATTATATTGTAAAATAATTATTTTTTGTACGAATACGTTTGCTGTCAATACAATAATATTATGGGACGTTAGTTTCAAATAGTCGCGTGGCTATAGTTTTACTTCATTATGATAATTACGATAGTCACGCTGTGAGAACGTGAATGGGCCTGAAATTTGATTATACCCGTGCAAGAAACTCGGGTAGTGGGAAAATACTGTGTTAAAATTGACGATTTACCTAGTAGATATTCGCAACTGGTTAAAAGTCCAGGGTTTGACATTTTTCTTAATGTAAAATTTTTCTGTATGGAAAATTCAGGCTGAGGCATACCCAACGTTTAAACGTGGGTTAAATTTAGCTAACCTTGTACTAGTACAGTAAGGCTTCAAAGAGTAAACATCAGTTCTTAATTTTTGTAGTAGTATTACTATGTAATTATTGTGAAACATTTTTACAGTTTCACTCAGTTTAGAAGTAACATCCATCCTTTTCATTCTTTCTGGAAAGTACTGCTACTTTAATCAAGATTTGATCATTCCTGGAACATTTAAAGGGGGAAGGTGAACTGGAACTTTTAATTTTTTTTTTTCAATACAAGCATATCTGAACGCAAACCAACATATTTAACATTACATGCTCTAATTGAGTTTACTACACTTTTTTTTACATTATTAGGTAATACATTCTATATGTCTTATCTGACATTTGTTGGAAGATACAGATTGTCTTATTTCGTCCGAAAAAAATGCAAGGCAATTTAAAAGTAATTCATTATATTACAGTAAATATGTGCAACACTTTTATCATGAAATGACAAAAAAAGTTGATATACCATCGGAAATGTTTGTATTGGGGAAAATACTGTAAATGAAACATGTCCTAACATATGCAATGAATCAAGCTTAAAATTAGCACTTGAACTTTTCATGCTTGTATGCCCTTCTCAGGCCTAAAATGTACAAAGCTTTTTTTTCTTCTGCCGAATATGGTGACAGTGGTTTTTTTGCGGGCCTTTTTAGGCCTGGTTATAATCGTAATGAATATTTAAAGTATAAGGCTGGTACGCCACACCTTTATCTAGGATATTCCGGCATAAAATAAGTCGCCATTAAAGCACTTGTAGAGGTGAGTTAATACGCGGGAAGCCTGCACTTCAGTTATTGACTTAGCCTATAGTTAGGGCCCGGTAGTTTTCGCGAAAAGATTTTTCCCCCACTTTTGTTTCAGTGTCTTACGTGCACACCTGCAGCTCAACTTCATGATTATTGGCAGTGTTTTTTGTGCGATTTGACTGTGCCAATCGGTACATGGATAACTGTGACACATAACGTCTGTGTGATTTGCGGGTTTAACCTCCAGACGCTGGGAGTTGCATCCAATCACTGACCACATAGCAGAGATGCAGGTGCGCACGTGGACACGGAAACAAAATGATGCAAAAATATTTTCGTGAAAACTACCGGGCTCTACCGATGAAGCGTTAAAGAGTGACGTAGGTCGGCGTATGAAATGAATTATCGCCTCTACACGCAAACCCAGCAACTGGCGCGCAGAGCTTTACTATTATTCATTTTCCTACGAGACTAAGCGGTGACGGTTTTATTTTATTTGCGATACCTATGGTTCAAATTCCAGCGCTTATTTGTATTAGTGTGTTTTTCTAATCCGGTTGGAAATTTTCTAGATACGGCAGTTTAAAAAAGCTGTTTGTAGCCATTTTGAGAATCTTGAAAATCGTGTTTCCGATAAGCGATTCTATTTTTGAACTGATAGAAACCGTGTTTGAAATGTGTTTTCTTTTCATAGATGTATAGACTAAATGCTCGTTGAGATGTTCCTGCCAAATTAAATTTTTTGTAACTCGCTGTATTGAGTTTCAAGTGCAGGTTGATAGGAGCCTTAAGGGCGCGGTCTACCGCAATTTTCATCATTATTTGATTTTTTATTTTTACCACATATTTTTTTCTTATTTTAGATACAAAATGTGACTAAATAAGACTCTTAAGAAAATTTTTTTACCTCTCATAGTTTTCGTTTAATGGCTTATTAGTCATATTTTGAATTTTTCCGTTTTAACGACCACGCTAAAACCAACTGATATACCAAACTGAAAAAAAAAAAAATCACAGTGGATAAAGACATTGCAGACTACAATGACATGCTCATAAAATTAAAGAATAAAAATTATTTGAATTAAAAAAAATGCTGAAACTGAAAATAAGAATTTAAAAAATTCAATATTTTCTTTAAAAAATACAAATAATTTTTATTCTTTAATTTTATGGGCATGTCATTGTAGCCTGTAATGTTTTTATCCACTGATTTTTTTCAGTTTGGTATATCAGTTGGTTTTAGTGTAGTCGTTAAAACGGAAACATGCAAAATATGACTTTATCAAGCCATTACGCGAAAACTATGAGAGATAAAAAAATTTCATAAGAGCCAAATTTAGTCACATTTGGTGTCTAAAATAAGAGAAAAAAATGTAGTACAAATAAATAATAAAATAACGATGATGAAAATTGCGGTAGACCGCGACCATAAGTAAATCTAATAAGATGGCTGACAATAAAACGGCTGTTGAAATTTTAGTTTATGGGGACAATCTTAGCTGAGAATTAACTAAACGAGACTACAGTCATTCTTGTGTGTTTTAAGAATTGTTTGTAATAATAAAAGTTCTTTGTAGAGGTTACGAAATTCGTCTGTTTAATTTATTGCTCTCTTGCAATTCTAAGATGTTTCGAAATGTTAACGAGTGTAGTTCGGATAGAATTAAAATTTTAACTCGTGTTGTACAGAAGTGGTTGAAATGAATTTTACTTTCGCAAATGAAAAGTGTTGTATGTACATCATATCAACTCAATCCTGAACAACTTCATTACTTTATCCCGTGGGCCGCGTGGCCTAATGGTCAACTCCCTTCCCACCTAGGTAATCTGGATTCGATCCTCGTCGGGGCCGGACCTCGAATTTTCCCATTTTGATGAACGTCCCGAACAGTGTCGCTTGTCGGTGGGTTTTCTCGGGGATCTCCTGTTTCCTCTGACTTTATCACAGTGCCTTAGATATTGTAGGGACTCCTCATGTTCGTCCTCAGAAGCAAGCAGATGGCTAAGAGTGCCCATGCGTAAATCTGCAGTTCGGGGTGTGAGATGCTCTGGCTTTCGTGCCCCCTTTTTCCATACGATATGTTTGTCTTAGGGGCGCGGTCTACCGCAATTTTCATCACTATTTTTTTTTTTAATTTTTTTATTTGTACCAGATATTTTTTTCTTATTTTAGACACAAAATGTAACTAAATTAGGCTCTTACGAAATTTTTTTATCTCTCATAGTTTTCGCGTAATGACTTGTTAGTCATATTTTGCATGTTTACGTTTTAACGACTACACTAAAACCAACTGATATAACAAAACTCAAAAAAATCACAGTGGATAAAGACATTACAGGCTACAATGACATGCTCATAAAATTAAAGAATAAAAATTATTTGAATTTTAAAAATTGCTGAAACTGAAAATAAAAATTTAAAGAGTTCAATAATTTTTATACCAATAATGTTTATTCTTTAATTTTATGAGCATGTCATTGTAGCCTGCAACGTCGTTATCCACTGTGATTTTTTTTTTTTTAGTTTGGTATATCAGTTGGTTTTAGTGTAGTGGTTAAAACGGAAACGTGCAAAAATATGACTTTAACAAGCCATTACGCGAAAACTATGAGAGATAAAAAAATTTCACTAGAGCCAAATTTAGTCACATTTTGTGTAAAAAATAATAAAAAAAAATATCTGGTACAAATACAAAATAAAATAATGATGATGAAAGTTGCGGTAGACCGCGCCCTTAACTACGTACTTCCATGTTATAAGCTCAACTCTCAAGTTAAAAGTATTTCAATCGTAAACAACGCTTGAACGCCTCTCTCTCTCTCTCTCTCTCTCTCTCTCTCTCTGGCTCGTTTCACGCTGCATTAGACCTTACCGGACGACATCGCAACCCGTGCTCCACTCTCTCCCTGGGCGACCAGGATGTCTCCGACCCAATCGACCGGTCGCTGGATCTCAGTCTCCCTTCCTTTTTCTACCCTTTATACACCTCGCCTCGTCCGAGGGTGCCGGCATATGGGCGTGGCTGTTCCCCTTCCCTCGCCCACACACTGCACCGGCGTAACAAATGTTCTCTCTGTCGCTATGTTCGTTAATATAGGGCATTACAAACCGAGGATTTAATGTTTGTTTTGGTTAGGTTGTTCAGACGCACATATTAAGAATGTATCGTTTTCGCGATCTAGTAGAATATATTACCTTTCTATAAACTCGTAAATACATTACGTCTGACCAACAGACCGAAGACATTTGTACAGTTTTAACGTGGCATTATACACAAAAAATATTTTGTGAATATTCACGCTGCAAAATTTAAGTCTCCACAAAAACTTTTAGTTGTGACCAATAAAATATTGTGGCTACTACAAAATTTTTTTGTCGTCACTACAAAATTTTTCCGTTGTCACTACAAAATTTTTCCGTCGTCACTACAAAATTTTTCCGTCGTCACTACAACATTTTTCTGTCGTCACTACAACATTTTTCTGTCGTCACTACAACATTTTTCTGTCGTCACTACAACATTTTTCTGTCGTCACTACAAAATTTTTCTGTCGTCACTACAAAATTTTTCTGTCGTCACTACAAAATTTTTCTGTCGTCACTACAAAATAATTTCGTAGGGAAGATTTCCTACGAATTTTTCTTTCAGTGTATAATTGTGTATATATATGTATACACACACACGAAAAAAACACATGGGGCGAGGTTCCACCTAACGGATTATTGCATGTTATGTATTTTATGTTTTAAACTTGTTATATAGAGTGCGTGTTAATTTTGTAAAAAAGTTTTAAGTTGCGTAGTGCGCGTCACGGAATAAATAAATAAATAAATAAATAAATAAATAAATAAATAAATAAATAAATATATATATATATATATATATATATATATATATATATATATATATATATATATACGTACACACATGCACTTTTTTTAAGCTAAGGACTCTAGAACTTATTTTATGACAGATAGAAAATGGAAAGTAGTAAAGTTAATGTTTTTTTTTTTTTAATTCAAGGCCTGGGTACTTAAGTTTTGGCGTTTAGGAATCTAATTTCAAACGGTTCTCTCGCGGATATTGTAAACTAAGTAAAAAAATTATTTTGGTGCTAGAAACTCTTCACATTTCTCAAGTACTGACCAAAATAACATTTTATATTCTACAAATAATATCGATAGCAAAGAAACACTGAAGAAAAAAAAAACATACGCCAAACATGTTTTAAGTTTTTCCTTGCTCAGAAAAATTAACTTTACTGCGAGCAGAACCGTCTGATATATTTCATATATTTTATTGCGTTTTTAACACGTAGGTGTTGGAATTTCTTTTGTCTTCCATTGACGCTCATCTCGATAGATCCGGCCTGCCTTTCTTTCGTTCCACGCAACTTACCCCCTGTTGTCTTGCCAGCTTACTGGCAGTCTCTTTCCGTTACGGATGCATCTATCATCGCCAGGGCGGGCGGAATGCTTTATTTTTCCGTTATTTGGGATTTCAAACTGTTTATTTCTTGGCCATATTTCTATTCCGTCTGCCTCTGTGAGTGCGGGAAGACACGAAGCCTTTGTGATATGAGAAGGAAAGCTCGTCTGGTCTGCCTGGATGATAGGACTCGCCACGATGCTATCTCTTGGAGGTTGTATTGGCCTCGACCTAGCCACTGTGGTCCCTGGGGGTTGACCCACTTACGAGGGCGTGGTACATAATTCAACGCTAAAAGCATTAATCTATAACTGTAGGTTTTTCGTATGACAATTTGCGAAAATTAAACAATAGCAATCTTAGACAATAGTTTTAGCAAGCGTTTTAAACAAAATTGTTTTCCAGTGTTACGAACTTCTGAGGCACATCTCTGACGCCGGAACCTCGTGCATTTAACTGCGGCGCAAGAGATGACGCGTAATGAATTAGCAATTCTGGATAAATATTTGCTCACAAAGTTGGCAAATGACATTAGCTAGGATTGTCATTGAGTATTTTATCCATACTGGCTTCGAAAAAAGCGTATAAATCAATTGATGTTTTCAGCGTTTTTTTAATCTATTACGCACTCTTTAAAAGCGAGTGATAATCGCCATATTTTTATTTTATTTTGTGTCGTAACGTTTCTTCTGGGAAAATTTTTGAACTTTAACCTAACTACGGAATAGAATACATAACGATAGATTTTAAACGCCGTAAATATATTTTTGTCGTTACTGTTGCAGATAGGATTGCAGTTAGAAAATTCTCATTTCTTTCTTAACTGCGTCTGTAACAACACCAACGGAAAATAGATGTATGGTGTCTAAAATTCTATCAGTATGTATTCTATTCTGTAGTTGAAGTTCCATGAATTTAGCCAGAAGAAAAGTTATGACACCAAATACAAAAATTCAAGTTGGCATCTATCACTTACTCTTTAGACTGTTGGCAGATAAGATGGTACCTACCCCCCCCTCTTCTCCAACGAAATATCAAGAGCGTATCTGTAGCTATCGGAAGCGTTCAACTACTGCTTATTGTAACAATGTCATGGCTGCAGCTAGGGCAGTTGACTTGTCTCGGCGTCGAAGTCTGATCAGTTTATGCGAAATGACAGCAGATCTGCAATGGTGTCTCACTGTTTATTCTTCGGAAACAGATACAGGAGGGGTAGTTCTTGCCACACTAGATGGAAGTAACTCCTGGACATATTATATTTTAGAATCGGAAGGGGCAACAATGCATAAGAATGCCGAGGCGAAAATGCCACATGTTTGGTGTATTCGGAGACACAATATGGCGGCATTGGCTAGCAATATGGCGGTAAGTCTTGTCAGTCGGAAGGAGCAAACAGTCGCGCAGGGATGAGGCTTCATCAGTACACACACTTCTAAACCAAGCACTAACCAATGAAAGGTATATGTTTAAATCCTCATGGAGCTGACAACAAACGGCGTGTGCCTTAAACAAAGGCACTGTTATTCCACGTTAAATTGTTTGTTAAAATCTCAGAATTTATTTGTACTAACAAACCTCTGTGAAGTAAAACGTTTTTTCCTTCTTAACTTATTTGTTTGTAAGTTGCAAGTATTTTCTTCGTGAGAAAACCTGGTAAAATTTTGAGGGTAATAATCTCCTACAAACTAGTGATTTTAATTTAGGATGTATAGGAGGTCATATCTGGTTCATAATTTGCTGAAACTAAGGGAATGTACATATCAATTGTGTGATAAAATTAAGAAAGCTAAATAGTACAAATATTATGTCGGCTATATGAAAATACATATAAAAGTGTGTGGTAGATAAAGAGGTGAAAAATCATCATTTTAAATCGCCATGTTTTTGAAAGTCTGTACGGAATAATTACAAAATAGTAATCCTAGGTAACAATATTAGCCGAACTTACGAAACACTAACCCAGAAAGATGCATTCGTTAAACGTGATCTCTTCCGCCGCAATTAATTGTAAGACATTTCGACGGCAGCAGTTCTTAAAAAAATACGATATTCGAGAAAACTTTTTATTCAAATTTGGTAAAACCTATTGCCAAAATATGTAGTTTTTAATTTTTTTAATAGGCTGCAGACAGCAGATGTTTACTTGTTGCTCGCTGACAGTGAAATGGGCCTGTATTCAGCTATAGTTTTATTATTGACTCGGCTACTTCCAGGAAGTGTCGAGTAAGCCAGCAACGAATTGTGAACGTGATAGAGACAGCTCTAGTTGCTGGGACTCTCTTTCGCCTTAAAGAAAACGCGAATTTTTCAGGTCTCTAGCTATGATAACGCAGATTCTATTTATCATGCGATACTATACAAGCATTGCAGTTGGACTTTTGTGTATTTAGTTAGAAATCAATGCAGCAATTTTTATGCTCTTAATTTACTGGACTGATGGCGGCCTGAATGTACGTTAAAAATTCAACTGCTAGGCTTGTACTGTGGCACAAGACAAATAAAATGATGGCTACTATCACATTTTTCTTCTCAGGAAAAAAAATTCAATCCAATATGGCGATTGATGCCTTGCCGTAACAAGAGGAATGACACGGGGTCCAAATCTTGGTGCACCCACATAATTTTTGTTCATAGTAATTGAATGGGTTAATCTAAAGATTCCACATTTTACCGAAAATTGGCAGAGATAGACAAGTTGTACTTCATGTGTAGCTTTATCGACTGTGTTTCAGAAAAATGTAAGATTCCTTACACTGGTACAGGACTTGGTATTTTGAAGTCTTAGCGTTTTGGCATGATTGGCCATCCACCGCGAGAATCACTGCAGTAGCATTTCGTTGGTGTATGTAGTTTATGGTATTGTGCATGTACACCAGTGACGCTGTAAATGTGTGATTAGTATAGTGTTGGTATGGTAGCATAGAATATGCTATTCTTGTAAATTAACAGCACTCGTATTATAAAGTCGGTAAATTGTTACACCGAATTTAAATGTACCCTCGACTCAATGAGATTAAAGAGGAATACATTCCTTCATCTTTGAATGCGTGTAACTTTCTTTGCAATAAATAAATTATATTTACCAGCAAATGTTCCACTTCCTTAATCCGTAAAAAATGTCGTAAGTGTAAGTTTTACCATTCAACCTGTAGTTTAGTGGCGAAACAGTTCTATCCATTTTCCCGAATGTTGGCCGACGTGGAATATTGATCTTCATTTTGCCTATTCAATTTCACCTTATATGTATTTGATCAACAATTAATTTACACAGGCGTTAATTTACACCACCAGACGTAAGTAAATACTTGAGATATACTTTTTAAATTTTTTTTCTAGAGCTCAATTTTTAGTTCTGCAAGAAGTCTCGGGCAGCTGGGTTTTCAAGGTTTTCTTAGTAAAAATACAAAATAAGTGCAGTTTAATTAATCTTTTTTTTTACAACCACTCATACTATTTTAAAGTGTATATTTCATAAGCCTTATCTAAATTACCTCCTGATTAGTCTAGAGGCACGGGTATTTCTCGTATTCATCTGACAGCAGCATAGACATCCCAGTCCTATAAACGTACTGACCAAAGCCGAATATCCGATGTTTAGAGATGATTGTGTATCGCAAAAATATTTTGTGCTGACAGATTCTTGAAAACGCTGTAGTTAAGGCGCCCGTCTACATGTCTCTCAAACTGCGTTGCAGTGTGTTTGAAATACACGTTTTATAAACAAACTGTTCCACGTGTGCTCACGCGGGTTTCGCTCGAAAAGAAATAACATTTCAGGCCAGTACGGAATACAACTTTCAACACATCACGTGTGCTGCAAACTACATTTTTAAGCCCTTCAACACGGCCGAAAACGGCATTTTCAGACTGCCGTGCCTCACAATATTGTGGACGAATGTCTGCGAAACTATCCTTAAAACTTTCCACCAATAAAAAGATGGGGTCACCACTGAAAGTGTCAGTCAGGCGAGTGTTCTACGATACCACTGCACGCCGTTTCAGTGTCTTGCGCTAGAGGTGATACCGCGTCACAGGAGCTGGTCAACATCGCCCTTCGTGCCGTGCCTCACTCACACAAACACACGGCCAGTAGGCGGACGTCTTAATTGCAAAACACATTGGGTGATATACGTCTGACACAACGTAGCTGTCTGTAGACCACAGGCATAACGTATTACAATAGCAGGATTTTTGTTGGCTCAGTCAAATACGGCAACAGTTTCACTCGCAAGATAGCCAGTCATTTTTTCATAAGCTGAACGTGCCATGAAATCCAGCAAACAGTTAAGTTTTCCCGCGATAAACAATCATCTTTACAAGAGATACGTCAATTTCGCGTATTCATCTGGCAGCAGCCTAGACTTCTAAGTCCTATACATACACTGATCAGAATAAACTATTCATTGGCTTGTACCGTACGAATGGGTAGCATGTGGTAGCCCTAAGATTTATTTTCTTATTTACTAGTGGCTTTTAATAGTGAAAGGCGTGTCCTTACAGCCGCCAGCCAAACACAGACGTCACAGTCAAGTACACATTCTTGGCGTTTCAACCTGGCCTTGAAACGTATGTGCGTAATTGACGTGCCTATAATCTTTACCAATAGATTCTGACGTACGAGCAGGTAGCACGTGTTATACCCACGAATGTATTTCTTATTTCACCGGATTGCAGTAGGCAGATGTGTGTCAAAAACAGTTGTCTTCATCACAGAAGTGAAAGTGAAGTACTCATTCTTGACGTTCAACCTCGCCTAGAATCAATACGCGATATACTTGTGCCTCTACTGTTTACAATAATAATGATTTGCAAAACCCATAATCTCAATGTGTAGACTGGAAACAACAAAAAAATTGAAAACGAAACTAAATCTGAGCTTCAAGTAATAAAGAATTCTTAGTTATGAACAAAATAAAAAATAAACAATTTGCGAAAAATAAAAAAAAAGTAAGATTATCACATTACATCCCCCCCCCTAATTGTCAAAGGCGTAATTGAATTTTTACCGTTTTCCCGTTTTATCATTTTACTACCGAAAGATTTGTATATATATATTTTTTTTCATTTTGCGTGTCCAATTGTTTGTCTACCAGGCAATAACATCAGTCAATATTTTAAAATTTAAATACAATGCCGTTGCTAAAGCCAAAACGCCCGTTCACAATCTACATGAAAAAAATAACATAACTTACACAGCATAACATGCGTAACTGTCCGTACACAATCACCACGAAATTGACCAATCAGAAAATAATCAACAAGAAAATAACTAATTTGTTATTGGACGAAAATTTTCGCGCCAACAGCACTAATGACGTTTCATATTCTTATTGGCCGACATGAAAAACTTGGCGTAGAAAACTCAGATATGACCATCTTTAACGCCATGCCAAGCAAGTTACGCCATGTAAGTCATGCCAAGTATTCATTGTGAACGCCACCATTCGTATCACAGATATTCACTTTCTTATGCTATGTTTTTTACTTGCGCCATGTCGATTGTGAACGGGGCTTAAGTCTTGTGTACCTGGCGACTGTGTTGTAGCGCGTCAAGCGTATTATTTTTACGCGAAACCGCTTAACTTATTACTATTATGAACACACTTTCAAATTGTATTCCTATAATTTTAAAATTTGAGCGTGGTTGTTTGAAAGATGATTTTGTGCCCTTAAAATGCGAAAATTGTTTATTTTTCATATTGATGACTCCGAAAATTTTTACGTATTTGTGAAATACAAAAATTATGAGAGTATGAGTTGGCGTTCACTAATTATTATCTGAAAAGAAACTTTTTATTTTGACCTCTTGAAGTCGCATAGGAATAAAGGTTAGTTAGAAAATTCTGCAGCAGAGTTTAGCGCACCGCGAATACGAGCAGCATGCTTCTCGTAGAGCGTGGTACTCTGGCTCTTATCACTCCGCTGTTCCCACGCGTTAAACGTTGACATTTGAAACCAGCACTCAAGACTCTAATTTAATTAGTGTCTAACTATCAATATTTTTCTAGCTGAAAGGTCAGAAGGCGTAAAACACGTTCGACTTTTGTAGGGTAAATGCTCATCTGTTTCATTCTGTTACGTCGTTAAAGGTAATAAATAACTCCAGTATTATGACAGTTGTTAGAAGATAAGAAATATTGTATTGTGTCTTTGTCTTCCAACCAATGTCAGATAATACAGAAATTAAATTATTTAACAACGTAAACAGGTGTAAAAGAGTAACATGATATATATGCTGCCTTCAGGAATGCTTATAGTTATAGCATGAAATTACTGTAAAGAGGGTCATTCCCCTAATCCAACTAGAGGGCATGGTACACAATTCATCGCTGAAGGCGTCGGTTTAAAATTGCAGGTTTCTCTAAGCCTGTTTAAAACATTAAAAACGACAACTTTAGGCAATAGGTTTTACCAACTTTGAGTATAAAAGTTTTCTCGAATATCGTAATTTTGAAGAACTGCTGCCTTCGAAATGTTTTAAGATTACGCTTAACAATATTAGCCAACCTTACAAGCTAACACTAACCCAGAAAGATACATTCGTTATCTAGGATTACTGTTTTCTAGTTATTCCACACAGACTTTCAAAAACACGGAGAATTAAAATAACGATTTTCACCTCTATCTACGACAGTTTCATATGCATTTTCATATAGCCGACGTGATATTTATATTATCTGGTCTTATTAATTTTATCACAATTTATTACGTACATTCCCTAGTTACATCAAATTATGAACCAGATATGACACATACAACCTAAATTAAAATCACGGTCTTGTAAAAGATTATTAACCTCAAAGGTTTACCAAGTTTTTTTCACAAAGAACATTCTTGCAACTTACAAGGCTGTTTTCGCTGCTGAATCGGAAAGTCTAGTCGTAAGCGTTTGCAACGAAATATTTGTAATTCCAACAGAGTGCGAAAATGAACATTTGGTCCCAAAGATGATAAAAGTTGGACGGGAATTTAAAAATTATTGTTAGCGTTAGTGAAGTCAGGGGTATGAATTATAAATATAAAGTTGATATAGAATATTGACCTCTTCCAAATCTACTACGTAATTACGGTTTTATTGAACAAGGCATTCTAGGGTGACATGTAACGTCCAAATTCTAACGGGTTTTCCTACGTTTTGTTATGATTCCACAAATACGAAGTCAGAAAAAGTAGTTTTGTAATAATTTTTAAGAATGAAATGTCTGATGTAACTTTTCTCATTCAATTTTAACATTGAAAAAAAAATTGTGGCTAATAAGGAAATAGTATAGGTAATATGGAGGGTTCAGAGTACAACTATACCAAGTCCATTAATTTTAGTAATGAGAAACACAGGCTTTAAGTGTTTTGGGCATGAACAATTCCAGGGGACCAAAACTGATAATGTATAATGTCACAATTATATATTAGGTATAGAGTTAAATACTGATCATACTTACATCTCCAACATGCATTGCACACGTAACGAGAAAGTTACTGAAAATGGGTCTGCTCTGAACCATCCAACGGTAAATATTTTGTTTGCGTCGTAATACTGCAAATCCAAGCATGCTTATGCATACACAAATGGAAATTACTAAATGACATACTATCCCCCTTAACGAAACATTAACCTACCTAAAGACTCGGCTAGCAAAAAAAAAATAAATAAATAAATAAACTGATGGCAAACAGCAGTGCGTTGCGAACACTAACTGCTTCCTAAGTCGCGAAAATCCTCTGGTTGTGAAACCTGCCAGTGATTCAACCAGCAAAATAACTGCTCATCTGAGGATTTGTATATCGATGGTGAAGATGCAAAACCTCGCATGTCACAATTGGAAAGAGCGCAAATGGGCGGATAAACTGGAGATGAAATCTTACTGGCGTGGAAGGAATTTTACAGTCCTTTAGTTTGCATCAATACAATAAAATGTGCTTTGGAAAAAAACTAATTTATTGGACATTCTTGTTATTGCCGAGGAACAATGCGTGAAAAGGTACATACTGCCAAAAATTGACATAACGAGGTTTTGCATCTGCACCATCGATATGTAGTTCGCGATAAAGTGAACACTTCTGAAACAATGTCCAGAATTATAATTTTAAAAAATTGGACTAAATTTTGATCGTAGACATGAAAGTTTGAATACTATACTATCTATACGCTTTGATACTTACGTTGGTTTGTTTATATTAAAAAGTGGCAGTGAAAATACGTTACATGAAAGTGAAAGTTGGTATGGTGTGAAAAGTGCTCACTTTATCCTGTACAACCTGTGTACTGTGCCCGACCTAGCAAGCAGCTCGTACATCAGCCTTGTCCATACAGGATGTCGGCGATGCATAGACATCGATTTCCGATGCTCCGGCGTGGCGTGGGCGGATACGTGCCTGCACGAGGACGTAGCTCGTCAAGAAGACAGGTCCAGCAGCGTTATTGCGAGACAAAGCAGTCCGTGCCACGTGCGGCCATTGTCCCAGCTGAGACACCCCTCCCTCAGCCAGCGCACAGGGTTGTTCCATCCCTGACAGTTAATCCCGTCCCACATGTCTAATTTCTATTGTATAACGTTAAACGCGTGGATAATTTTTAATTTCGAGATTAAAAAAGGGAAATTAGCTGTTGTTAGAGCCACGATTTTGTAGCGAAAATATTTTTACATTAGTTTGTTTCAGTGCCGTATGTGCACATCTGCAGCTCTGCTTCACACAAAAAAAAAGTTTTTTTAGTGGCTACAAAACATTTTGCCAATTAAGTCCCTACCAAACATTTTTTTGTGGCGAACATTAAATATTTTGCAGTGTTCATTAAGTAGATTGTTGGTGATTACAAACTAATAAACAATCCAAAAGAACGCTTCGTGGCCACTGTAAATATTTGGTGTTCACCACAAAATTATTTGGTTGCATTTAAATTGACAAAATATTTTGTTACCACTACAAAACTGTTTTTTTCGTACATAGTCGGTATTTAGATGTTTTAGCTGTCACAATTTTTTTTTGTTCTACTGATAAACCAGAGGTATGTTGTCGCGATAAAATTTTCCTGATAGGTGCAGTCAGATGAGATACGTGTCTGAGAATATAGACACGCTGCCAATAACCATGATGCAAGGCTACCAATGTGCACGTAAGGCACTGAAACAAGATGATGCAAACATCTCTTCCCAACACTCTCGGCTCTAGCGATTATGCGCGAGATGTATTTTATTTATCTTTCGCTACAGTACAAGCAACGAAGAGTACTTCAGGATTAATTGGTGTCACCAGGAGGAAATGTTATGTAGCACAGTGGGAACTGATTACCATTAAGTCATTTTGTGTGCTACTTGTCCAGGGATATAACTCGTGTGTCATGTGGCGACAATTATAAATTAAGGAAGATTCTTCAAGAGTTCACACAACCAGAAATTGTGGCATCATAGAAGCACATAGGAAACATAACATTTATTAATGTAAATGAAGATCCTTTTAAGCCAAGATCAAATCCACTGTTGGGCCGCGGTGGTCGAGGGGTCAGACCTCTCGCCTACCACCAAGGCGAACCGGGTTCGGCAGAGTCGGTCCCCGGATTTTCACATGTGGGAATCGTGCCGAACTATGCCGTTGGTCGGCGGTTATCCTCGGGGATCTCCCGTTTCCCCCCGCCCCTTCATTCCGGCGCTGCTCCATACCTCATGTCACCCCTACCAGCGCTGACCAAAATCTCTCTCTCACTCACCCCAAATCCACTGCGCAACATAATAAGTAAAGAACTTGTAACTAGAGCATCATGCAAGCGGATACTAGACTCAATCGCAATTGGCCTTGAAGAATACAAAAGGTCCAGAGAAACTTCACAATGCCATGGTAGTACTTTCACAGTGCTTATTTTTTAAGCAACATAATTTCCATATAAAAAATCCCTACGTAGGTTGTTACAAATACGCTATATCATATTTTGTAGCAATAAACCTCATAGTTTTAAAGATTTTTTGCACCCAAAGTATCACCAATTTTGTGACAGTAAACAAAATTCAGGCAAAATATTTTTTTAGTTAATTACCCATGCGTAATTTAACGCCTACGTAGAACTGATCATCATATGACTGCTCTTAATCATGAGTTTTTTTCAGACAATTTTTTTTTTAAACTTTTAGGTTTTTTTCGCAGCTATATGGGGAAACAATGCCTGGCATAGCTTTTAACATCCGCGAGCTACGCTGGGACGTGCAGTGTGTAGTACATACTGGGTGGACCGGGCGGCGGAATATGGAAACGAGTCGGTCTGCGGGGACTGCCACACCTACCTTACCGTTCTCTCTCATTCTGCATTCTTCCCTTTGTGGACCTTGGCTGCTGCTGGAATACTGCGAAGAGCAAATTAAACCCCAGAACAGACCAGCATACTGCCGTTCTCTAACCACTCCCTCTAGCGCCTGCCCCGTGCAAGCAGTCCGGCACGAAGGTAGACAAAAGTGCTTCGACGGTTGTCGGTCTGCGGGCGCAAGCCATAGGAACCACTACAGCCTCTTCAATCTCTCACTACACGTCACTTGTTCAATGGAATTTCCAGTTTAGCGTTCTTGATGAATTAACCCGACCTGTGAGTGACATTTACTGCTGGGATAAATTGCCTCGGCGAAGTCCATACCTCTACTGCATGGCGGAAACTCGTTTGGTGAGTGTGGAGACTAGTCCCGACGTGGATGCAGATTTTATTTTATATTCTACTGCACGCGCACACGCCGAGCGAGGTGGATCAGTGGAGAGACATTCACTTCGCATTCGGGAGGAGCCAGGTTCAATTTCCGGCACCGGCCGTCCTGATTGAGGTTTTCCAAGGTTTCACGAAATCACTCCAAGTGAATTCTGGGACGGTGTCCTTCCTCCGTGTGCCTCTTCCAGGACCTTGTGCTATTAGAGGGTAGGTAAAAACCAAATAAATAATTAATAAATCAAACATTAATGAATATCTAATACTAGAGTATAATAATGGAATGCAAGTTAGTACACAGTGTAAGAATAAAATTAAGTGGGCCTATTCTGTAACTTTGTTGCAAGAAGTTATTATTCTGCAACACAACAGTCCTAATGACTGTTGTTTATTTAAATATCGGGTACTAGGACTGCGTTAGGAGTGGAGTGGAAATTAAAAAATGACAGACATTTTAAAGTTATGTCCAATATTTGCAAATAAATATCGTTGAAACTTGGATGTGATAGAAACAGAATACGTTAGTATTTATTTTCTGCATTGTGTAACGTATTATTTGTTATAGTTCAGCGTGAATTAATTGGTGACGTGCACAGTGATTTCCATTATCATGTATAAGCAGCAATAACAATTAGGATAATTTCTGAATATCAAAATAAGCCGGTCATGCGACAATTCATTCTCCTCGGCATCATGTAACGAAGCCGATAGAACTATATGAGAAAGCAATAATCAGCTACTTTATATGTTAAGAAAACTAAAATTTGTATTTTCCGTTATGTGGAGAGAGCAGGTGCAGCTTCTGGACGGCAGCCTGGCTCCTCACCCCCACCCAACTTGTACCCTTCTTAGCTGTTGTAGGAGAGGGGAGGAAGGCTGACTTTATAAATTAAGATAAAAGTGTTAAATTATAATAATTAGTATATTTTGAACTGTAGGATTAAGGAGATTCGGGGATAATTATTGTCAAGTGTAATGAGGGAAAATTAATATGAGATAAATGCGGCAATGACAAGAATTTACTTTCCTCGAGGGGCGGAGCTATTTTGAAAAGCTGGCTCTTGATTGGCCCAAAGAAACCAAAGCTTGCAGGACAAGTGGCGAGGGTTTTGGCGCCAAACAGGGGCATCGCGAGGGGAGTTGAACGGCAGAGAAAGAGAGAGAGAGAGACGGGCGGAAGACGTGCGAGGACGACGGACCGGGGTGTTACCGCCGGGCGTCGATTTGGGCGTCACGACGCATTAGGGTACTGTAGGGTCACGAACGACGAGAGACCTGGGGTGTTACCGCCAGGGCCGATTCGCGTGTCGCGAGATTGACCAGTCGTGTGGGCGGAATTTAAACCGGGCCAACAGATAGTAACAACTTGTCCGCCAAAAATAGGACTGACTGCCTTATTTACTCTCGCAACATCACCGATAAAAAGTTAGTAAGACACGTAAGAGTTAATCAGAAGACTGTCGCGAGTTTTTCTGCATGCATGCAATATATGTAATATTTAGTCGTTCGGTTTACTACCTTCTTTCTAGACGACCGCTGTAGATGAAATAATAGTTGTTACTCTTAATATATATTTGTGAGATGGAATTGTGTAAATAAAATTTAAGAGATTTTTAATTCAAAGCATAGTGTAAAAATTGAGGAACTGTTATTTGACACGATCTTTGAAGGATTTCAGAAAGCGTGTAGTGTTACCAAGCCTACTGAGATTCTGCTACAAAGGGTTATTAAATAATACGACGTAAGTAATCACAAGCGACTATCTGTATTGCTGTCGTTGTCGAACGTTATTTATAGGTGGTCATCTTCACCAAATGTGAAGTTAACGCGTAGGGACCCTCACAACCGAGGGGATTCTGATGGTATTTGGAGGGAGGGGGGGCTTGTATTAAACGCCTACATTTCTTACTGTGAACATGTTTTGATTAAAGAGCAGGGAATAACCAATTTACGGTATTTCACCAATCGTTGAAAACTGGATTTTTAAAGTTAATTTCGCGGATACCTATGTTAATCAAGCTTAGCAACAGCTCGGACTGTATGTACAATTAGAAGGAAACTGTGAACGAGAACTTTTTTTTTTAGGAAGCGTAAGATTAGCTCGCGTATTTTTACGTGTGGTTTGAAATTCTGGTTACTGCTTTTTATCGACGTACAAGAAATTTTTTAGAGGTCGTGTGAACTACGCGTAATAATCAATGAATTTCGTTCAACCAATTTAATGTAGTTGCAAAAGGAACAGTTACATTCGAAGACTGGAACATACACATCAGACGTTACTAACCCAGTTTCCTAAAACTCAAATACAATGTAACCATCTCATCTGTAGGTTTGTTACTGTTACGTGAACACATTTTAATGTTTTACTTAGTTTCTCCGTTCAGTTGGGGTTTTACCACCACTTATTCGTACGAGCTGTTACTACGTGAGTAGTGGACATGTTGACATACGCTCGACATTTGTCAGTATTAGGGCCTTCGATTAATATAATTTGATATTTTACCATTTCTGTTGGCAGCCTGTCCAAGCCGCCAGGCGTTCTGCAGAGCTTCGGCCAACACACGCTTATTGGCAAGCTACGTAAGTGAAGTATGCTTAGGAATAGCACTCAAAGATTGTCACACGCGTGTATGTGTTTATGTGTTCCATTACACTTTAAAATACTATTTTCTCGCTGTTAAATGTTATGAAAACGGGTGTTTTTGCCGTCCTTTTTTTAGGTATGAAAACCTTGAGGCATAATATTTAAAAATAGTATAGGCGGGTACAACACAGCGTTATATCAAATATTTCGTCATGAAATGACAGCCCTAAAGAGGCAAGTTATCGGCGAGGAAACTGCACGCCAGTTCTGCGACTTACGCGTAGAGGTTATGGAGAGGTGTGATCCTCGTACTGTATCGCCCTTAGCTCTCCGCACTCCTTGGACTCTGAACACGTAAAATACGTGCACCCAGGCAGCTACCTTAATAAAAAGTGAACATTTGACAGTTAGCATGCCATATATGTTGTGGTTTGGTCGCTCAACCACACATGGTCTTGGCATACGTACACGGAGGGAAAGATGGAGTCGGTCAGGGTAAGGTTAATGCTCTGTTTTGGTCACCATATTTAATTTTATTATATTTCGCTTTTTCATAATTCTAAAAGAACATTGTTAAACATTAGATTATACCTCAAATTCTATTTACATTTTGCTACAGTACAGATATTGCAGCGTTTATGTTAACAGCTTAATCGCAATGTGCGTGAAAAACTTTTTTATATTCATAATTTGCCCGGAAAATTGCGAACTTAACTATACATTACTAGCTCTATTGCCGTGCTTGTATTGCAGCTCAAGGTAAATAGAATTTGCGGTATAGTTGCCGATGTAACATTTTTCTTAGAATTAAAAACGAAAAAATATTATTCAATATGGCGACTGAAACAGTCTTAAGGAACCATCCCAGCATTTGCCTGGAGTGCAAGAACTGAAAACCATTACAAATGTTATTGGGGAAATTAAGCTGGTTTTTTCCGTCTGTCCGCTTGCGTTTTAACACATTAAACATTTTTTCCCGTATGCGGAGATGTTTCGCAAACACGCGTGGAGGAAACGTCCGTGTTACCTACATGGTAGGTCTTTTTACCAGCGCAGAATTTGTAAACAAGCGGTAGTGGGTTCCCTTTGCGAGCCACTAATTGGCACTCTGCAATCCCGACAATATCCCTGGGACTGAGGACCTAGGAACTGGCAATCCCGTCCTGGGAATTGCGTGCTATCAGTGGCGCTAGCGGGTAAGGGGGGTGAGAGGGCTGGCAGGATGATTTACCCCGCGGTAATGGAGGGTGAAATGAGTTCCAAAGCCTCTCGGAACGACCGCGACCGGCCGTGAGAGGGAATCGCGCAAAACGAAAGTGGGAGTGTGAGCTGGATGTAAGTGGAAGCAGAACCCCTTCCAGAGAACGCTAGCCAGTACCGCCGTGCAGTGCAGTGCTACGCGTTGCCTACTGCAACATTTGCAGGCGCTCTTGCCGGCGGTTACCCTGCCCGCTTGTAGGCTCTTCATTTTAAATTGAGCACTCCCCAACATTTACAGAGATAAAAAATAATGTATTTATTGGATCTAAAGAAGTTAAGTTTTGGAAGTTGTGAATTGTTGAAACTGTTTTAAAGTTACATTGAAATGTTCGTATTTGAAATAGTAAAGATAGAGGCGTAATAGCTCACAGAAAATTGTAAGCCGTACTCAGCTCATCCTGAACAGCCTTAGAAGTCATTCGGTAGTAATAAATTCTTAATTACTAATTTCAGTGTAACGTAAGCCCCAAGAGTAATGTTTTAAAGTAAAACAATTTAGGAACGGTTTTTAATGAGCATGGCGTCCTAATGAAATTTCTACCTTGCTCGGTGTGTTTTCTTTTAGCACGTTGGCACAATGTGCGCATACGAAATAATTTTGTTTTAAGAAAAAATACTGTTTACGAACACACTGCAACGCATTTTTAGCGCGTGCTAGGAGGTGCCCTTATGTAACACTTTTGTCACTGATAGTTTGTCATTTCTTCGAAAAAAATTTCTTCTAACCCCATTACTTCTAGGATTATAATGAAAATTTTGTAGAACCTTCGTAGTTAAGACTATATTTCTCCTATGAGCATCATTTTTGTGTTGATTTTTATTTGTGAAGCTAGAATGTTTCAGGATAGAGGTAAGTACAGTCTCTTGAAAGCCCATACTTTTACCTCCGTGTGACACTTGCCCTACTAATATCGAATCATGCTAGTTAGCTCGAACTGCTACAGTTGAATCCAAGCTGAACCTTGGTTGAAATCAGTTAATTATGTTAAGATTTGGTAGGAAAACATAGTCTTTTTGGAATTTTTCTACCTTGACTTAAATTGAAAAAACACGCAGTCAGGTTGAAGAAGAGAACCAAGCTTTGAAACTGCAAGTAGGGCCTATAAGAAATTGGTAATGTTTTTCTTTCTCTCTCGCTCCTAAATTGGGACTGTTATTCCGATAGCGGAAATTTAATAAAACTTCCGTGCAATTGCGTCAGTGCGCACAAAATTAACTTCCCAGTATCGCAAATTCCAAATGGGATTGGATTGCGCTAGAAATGGAAATATCTTTTTTTTCCCCGGCGTTGTGCCTTCAAATTAGTTCCAACATTTCGTATCTAAAAAGCTAAATGTACAGACCACTCCATGGGGTTCGTTTCTAAAACTGCCGTCTTTAGACCTGTTTATTTTTGCACTTGAATACTTGGGGCCGGATTAAATATCGCTATAGATGGGTGCAGCACAAAATTTTGCACCTGGTGACGTTGTATTGCAATTCAAGGTCATGCTAGATAGTTTTTTTGCATAACTGTGAGAAAAACAATTTTTTTTCGAAATTCTTTGGAAAAAAAAATTCAAGACTGTGAACGGTCATAAGATTCACAATTCTAAACGGGCGTTTTGCAAAATCATAAACAGTTCGTGTGCAAAATAAACCTATTTCTCTTGATTTTGTTTTTTTATATAAAATTGGTAATTATTTGATTGCAAATATGTGAAAACTGTCAAATATACAAATTATTACGTTTGTGACAAAGCAATGTAGGGATTCTTCGGTATGAAAATTGTGTTGCTTCACAAAAGTAAAATTCAAAATTGCTGTAAAACTGCAGATGGTGATTGTAATTGGTATATAACGGCATTGCTGTTTGTGTTAAGGGGTATGGATAGGCCAGATGTCGAGCTAATGACTGGATTACTCAATCATCGATAACATCTGCTGTACTAATCATTCTATGGGACTTTTTTTATCAGGTAGGTATATTATTAATAGACGTATTTTTATACAGCGCTAGGTGGTAGTATGTTTGGTTTCTAGTAAATAAAAATTCCAAACCTTTAAAAAATGTATAAATTAAAAAATATCAGGCGTGTCTGTAGTAACAGAATTAAATATACTCTTGTTTTGCCTGAAATAATTGTACCATCCAAAAACCGCTTGCGTAGAGGATTACCGATGTTACGGACGTTGGACCCGTAAAAATTCAAAATTTTATATTTGTGCCAAACACTGTTCAATTTTTACACATCAGATAATATGTCATTCCTCGGAATAAAAAAAATTAGGGCCCATAGTTTTAGCATAATCATATCAGTCACAAAATGGCAGTCGCGGTGTAGCCAAAATAATAAAATATAATTAACTTACAGAAACAAGATAATTCATATCGATACTTAATGATGTGAACTACTTCAAGACACTTTTGTAAACATAAAGCGATAAATTTTTGTATTTTTTAAAAATTGATGAAAATTAGTATATTTTTGCATAACTTTGACTTTCGGCTACTACTGAAATATTCAAAACTAACTTTTGTCAAACATGTCATGAAATGCATTGATACACTGACTTTCAGTTCCCGTAATCTTGAATTCATTAGTTAATTACTTTTTTTGATTATGGCTGCACCGTAATGGCCATTTCGTGACTTTGACGAGTGATTTTGCAATAACTATGGGCCCTAATTTTTTTTTATTTGGGGAAATGACGTGTTATCTGATGTGCAAAAGTTGAACGGTGTTTGGCACAAATATAAAAAAATTAAATTTTACGGGTCCAACGCCCTTAAACCGGTTTTACAATAAAAAAGCATGTATTTTTTAAAATTTGTTTGCTAGACACCTGGATATCATATTACAGAAGTACGAAAATTTTATAGTTTTCAAATTTTTATTTAGTTTTGGTTTCAAACCCTTCCTTAAAAAAACACCGGTTTTTAATTTTTTACTCTGAAGCAAAACTCGCTGACAGTGGACCACTATTTATACTCCTACATCAACAGAGTGCACCCAATTATTAGTTCAGATGTTATCGACGACAGAGTTTTCCAGTCGTTAGCTCGATATCTTACCTTTCTCTATACTCTAAAAATAGTTTGTAAATTTACCAGACGTGCGTATAGGAGCGCTAAGAAAGTAGGTATGGTACAATAGTTTCCCAGACATCCATGGTAGCACTCCTAAACCTTTTTATAAAACAGTCAAATGTATACTGAAGTTACCAGACTTGTATTGTAACTGTTTTAAATGTTTGCGTATTTACAAGGCGGAAGTATGGTAACTGTCCCATACTGCGTCTGGGATAACAACTTCCTAAACATTTCAGGAAGTTTTTGTACAGTGTACCTCTAAACACACCCACACTAACTGGCTGAGAAATGTTGAAAGTGCGAGGACGAAACTGACACTCCGAAATGAACCGCTTGACATAAAATGTTCTGCGGCTTAATGCAAGAACAATCAATGTCAGTATACGGTATGTGTGATTACCAGCCATTCTATGCTTGATTAAAACACTTACGGATTATTGACATTGGTAGTTCTTGCATTAAGCCACATAAATAAAAATGAAAACTTTCATTATTATTTATGTCTAGCAGTTTACCGGGAATATAACCTGTGTTTGTCAAAGAAAAATTTTGCCAATACAGTTTTAATTAATAAATGTTGCAGCTCAAAATAAAAATCAAATTGTCTAACACTACCCGTTAAAAGATTATTAGATTAATAAATATGGCCAAAAATTTTTTTTTTTATATTTTTGGCTTCTGATTCTCCTGAAGGTAAAGGAGAAAGTATACAATAGAATCTGTAGTTCTTTTTTTTTTTATCGACATTTGACGTTATGTAGATTATTAACACGCAAATAAAATCTGTAACGGTAATTAGCGAGAGCGGGACCTGGAAGCGCGCTAGCTCGTAAGGCTGTCTCTCGGTCACTCATCACGTGCAACATCACCTCTAACAGCGATATTCTCAAACTGTCTTCTGCCTTGAGATAGCCGGCCTCCGTAGCGCAGTCAAGCGCCAGTCCACGGTGCGAGAGGTCCTGGGTTCAAACCCGGCTAGGGCATAGATGTGTTGTCCCTTCACTTCACCATCAACGGCTTTTAAGCCCTTGTTTGTCAATGGCCTTAAAACCCTCTCACCTCACCTCTCCCCCTTGAGGACTCCTCGTAACGCCCTTACATTTAAAAAGGTAGGAAACAACTTCTCCGCATTCCTTTCCTAGTGACAGTTATTGCTTACATATTCGCCATTGTAAATGTTGTCGAGCGTCTAGATCATGTTGTAGCTTCATATAAGCCGGTTACTGAAGTAAAACTTGAAATTTCGGCGCATAATATTTTCTTCTTCCCAAGGGCCCGGCTGAGTCAATTTTAGGAATGCATACATATCTCGCAGGAATGTACGATTTAATGTTAGTTTTGGAAGATTGAAAGTCGATCTCGTCTACCGCCAACCTTCAATAAATCTCTTAACTTAACCCCGGCCTACACGATATTTCTGAGTAAAGTAAACTCCTTGGATTTGAATTAATTCAGAAACTTCTATCAGTCTCGCAATTCTAACGAATTCTTTAACCAAATAGATTAAATATTGGAGGGATAGTGGTGGGTTCTGAAATCTGCCGCCCACTATCCTTTTTATGATAAGTTTTCATGTTAGTCTTCTTTCTGTACGGCAGTGTCTGACTAGAGTTTTTCCCTCTCCTTTCCTTTTGGCCACTTTACGACATTTCAACTTAATTTATTTGCGTTTTTTGTTTCCCGTTGCCTTAACGTTCGGTTTGGCTATGCATCAAATAAATTTTAAGTTCATGTTATAAGCTATATTTAGACTTGTGTTTATGGCGTATCAATAACCAACAATTTGTAAGAATGCGTTGGGGTGAAAAATATCGGTTGAGAAGATGGGTGTAAATGAACGAGGTATCGTAAAATAAATTACCTGTCTTTCTTCCTCACAGCTTCCCATTAATTATAGCAACGAAATCGTGCCAAAGCATACCGAGAGAAGAAGAAAAAAATACGAGGAAAGTTTTCTATAACAGTTTTCTTTCCCGCTTCAGTGTTTTAATAGGGCAGAGTTCGCCTCTGGCTTTTTTTATTTTAGTCCTTTCGTTTTGCCCTTAAAAAGGGAGAAGGGTTGGCGTGTTGGTATCGAGTCTGCCCGTATTTTTAATTATCGTGATTGGCGAGCTGGTCGATCGCGGCCGAAGTCTCGCAAACAGCGCGAATCAAATTACTCGCTGCAAAGTCCCTCGCTATTGGCAGAGCTCTCGTGAGTGCCACCGCCCCCTTTTATTGGACCGGAAACATTTTAATCTAGCGTGCACTACCTTCAGCTTCCTTCATAAACGACAAAACTCACGTCGCTGTTATATATACGGATATGAAACTAGACTTCCTCGCCACTCAATATTCTCCCTGGAAAATTTATTGAAATTACGATGCACGTGCAGAGGTTAATTTTTTTTCTTCAGGGAGAACGAAAATACTGTAATTGATTGCCATGAAACATCACGCCATACTTTGATAATACAGTCCATCTTTTCTTTCTTGATAACTATAATTGCATATATGCATTTATTTGTTAGTATATACTTGAGCCCGGAAAAATTCGTAGGTTCACTTACCAGTAGGCTAGCCTCCAAGAATGTATGTTTTCTCAAGCAGACAGCAGCTGCTCATTAGCTGCTCGCTTCCATGATAAAATGGGCGTGTGATTAGTTACATTTTTGTTATTGGCTCGGCGACTTCCAGAAGGTGTCAAGTAAGTCAAGGGCCAATTGCGAAAGTGGCACGAACGTGTAGTTGCTGGAATTCTAGCTTGTGTCGGAAAGAAAACGTGAATTTTTCAGGGCCCTATACATACTTAATACAAATAAGTAAGATTAAAATTTTTCTACGGGGTTTGCAAATTGTATCTAATTGACATTTTCAGAGTGATAAATTTGTTAGTAATGCCTTGCGCTGCAGTCAAATGTACAAAAATTCTGCGACAAAGGTTGCCTCCCTCTTTCGGGAAAATATTAACCTCATAGTTTTGCTGACTTGGACAGCCGCTTTTTGACTTTTACAGTTGGTTTTGCGGAACCTGCAATTTTCAATGAATGCATTTTAGCGTTTATTTACGTATTGAAGTTACTACACAAGTGTCAAGACAGAGACTGTACAGATGAGGTTGAAACACACACTGTTTAGAAACATTTATGGCTACAGAAGTAACATATGTTCTGTGCTACCACATATCAGCCTGCGCAGTAAGGGCAAGTTAGGCACGGGCGTATAGTAAATCATAGCCTCTATGTGCAGTGCAATAAACCTGCGTGCATTCTTTGCGTTTTCTGCTCGCGTCCATCGGACTTAAGCGGCAATCCTATAATTTTATAGCGTAATAATAAGTATGAAGGAATTATACGTGTCCGTTTGGTGCTTTTAATGCTATGTAACGTTCATGACGGGTAGTAGTGCGGAGAGCGGGACATGTTCCATAAAACGTAACAATTGTTTCCATTCTGGTTTTTATTTTTTTTTCGAATCCTGTTATAATTTTTGGAAACGGCAGTCTAGTTAAGCCATTTTTGGCCATTTTGAGGGACCCGAAAAAGATAGAATTTGTAAAATTACAGCGACCTAGTTTAGAGTGTAAGTTCTTTCCGTAGATAAGAAATATAATGCACGTTGAATAGCTCGTTAAAATAAGAGCAGTAACTCGCCACAATTTGAATCGCAGGTAGGGAGGCCCCTTAAGGACAAGTGTGTTCTGTTTTTTTTATAACGTAACGGTTTCACATCTTCATCGTTAATGTAATTAAATAAAATACACTTGAAATGATGATGGAAAGGTAGTTTATCAAAGCGTCGAGCCAATTGTAAGAACGATTTCGGAGCCAATGCAATAAACTTCGCTTAACTTCCAACCAATAATAATATTGGGTCATTACTGACAACCACAGGCTAGCACAGTGATCTAAGTTACGACTGCACGCTGTCTTAAGAGGAGTCCTCGACTGGCGCATGGACGGCGTTGCAGCGTGTCACGCGAATACATTTTTACGTGAAACCGCTAAAGTTATTCACATTATGTTTACCTACGAAAAGAACACACACTTGAAACCATGCTTCTGTTTTTTCAAAATTTCAGCACGCTTGTTATAAACATGATATTCGGACCTCTCAAAATGGCTGAAAACGGGGGTTTTTTAGACTGTTGTAACTCCGAAAATATTACCTGAATTCGTAAAGTGCAAAACGAGAAGGATGCGTTGGTCTTTACTTCATACTATTCAAAAATAAAATATTGGGGCCATCGCTTGAAGTCCCATAGTAAAAAGACTACAACGGAAACCTTGCACGCCAGTTTGGCGCGCTGCGAATAGAGGCGATATGCTTCTCGTCAAGCGTGGGACACTGGCTCTTATCGGTACGCTGTTACCACGCGTCAAAGGTAGAAATTTGATACCGCGAAGGACTCATCTTAAGTGTCTTGCATTAGAGGTAATACCGCACCAGATGAGTCGGTCGACATCGTCCTTGGCGGTGTGCCTCACTCACACAAACACGGCCACCAGGCGGGCGCCTTAAGAGTGTGTGGTAGATAAATAAACGCTGATAACAATTTATTTCTACGCTTTTTTTTAAGCCAATGTGGAAAAAAATACTCAATGACAATCTTAGATAATGGAATTTGCCAACTTTGTGAATAAATATTTATCCAAAATTGCTCATTCGTTACGCGTGATCTCTTGCGCCGCAGTTAAATGCACGAGGTTCCGGCGTCAGAGATTGTGCCTCAGAAGTTCGTAACACTGGAAACAATTTTGTTTAGAAAGTTGTCTTAAACTATTGTTTAGGATTGCTATTGTTCAATTTTCGGGAATTGGTCTCAAGAAACCTACAGTTATAGATTAATGCTTTAGCGTTGAATTATGTACCACAACCTCTTTAGTGTCTGTGAAAATCCATGTTTTTGGCGGTTTTCAGTTTACGAAATGAGTACTATAAAGACAGTCAAAAGACTTAATCTATATTGCCGATATGAAGAGATAACTTATACGCAGGCGAAATATAAAATGTTCGGATGATTTAAACAATCATTGCGTAAAAGACTGAAGTTCGGGGGCCGTTAAATTAACTAGCATGTTTTAGTGACGTAATTTAAAAAATATTTAACCCGTTTACTTCACACCATACCGAATCAAGCTACGTTCCTTTATGAAGAGGAAAACTTGAAATACATAAAGTGACTGTCATCAAGGATAAAAACGAAATTTGTTATATAATAGGTGGGTATGGATTTATCGCGAGAAAAATAAGCTGTTTCATAGAGTGCGGTGTAATCTTGACTTCTCATTATGCTAGCATCAACGATTGACGCTTATCAAAATTCACGAGGGTAGAGTAAGTCGGCCACAATTTCAAAATGTTAATGGTAGGCCTACATTTAAAGTTCCTAGGTAGTTGAAGCTAAATTTATTCGTGTAACCTAGTAGACGTTCAGTTTTAAACTCTATACCATGGCTGCTGGATGTGTTCAACTAAACAATTTTTAGACTTCTACTGTGACTGTGCCTTGTTTTGTGTACTGAAAAGGGGAAAACAATTACATATCAACTGAAGAATGCATTGGTGTTCAGGTAAAAATTTTGCTGTGTGGTTTATTTCTTGTGAGGTTGCAGCGATGCATCGCAATGAGAAGTGCTGCGAACATAAAAAAGAGGGCGGCTAGAAGGGCAGGTGATAATGATAATTTATAGCTCTTAAGTGTGTCGTATGACAGGAAATTCCCCTCCCTCACATTTCCTGTGTTTCTCGGCTGGTTAATTGCTCTGTCAGTTGTGCGTGTTTCAGCGCTGTTCGTAAAATTCTGTTTATGCTTTCCTCTTCCCAGTTTTAACGATCACATTTAATGACGTCTCTCCAGTCTTTTTTCTTTTCTTTTGCAGTTTTCTTCATTACACAGTTTCTTTGGGCCACATTTCTGATGGCCGACGTAGCCTTTAATTGAATTCCTCAATGCGTCACACCTAAATATGGCGAAAAAAATATATTGTAATACTTATTTTTCCTGTATTCTGTATGTGGTCTACAAGTGTCAGTATACGGGAAGTTTAACTTAGGTTACAAACTTTAAAGAGGTATTTCCGAATCATAAATGTGGTATAGTTACAAAATACAATTTTTGCGTAGCGCAATTCGTGCGGGAGAATTTCACCCTTGATAAATCGAATTTTAAAATTTTATTTTGACATACCGCGAAGTACTTTTTAAACTAACGCACTTCATCACAAGATGCACTTTTCAGAGTGCAAAATACATTTACATGTGGTATGTGTTCTTAATACAGGTCGTCATGCTCACCTAAAATGCACTATATTGCAGGCCCTAGCATTTTTTACTAATTACATTTTTTTACTCGTCGACGTTGCGTTCTAGCGACTTGCAATAATAGATCCTTTTATGTTGCCACTCAGAAAGGCAACATGAGAAGTTCGCAAAACCCTGCGCCACAAAAAGTTCTAGTTAATAAAGTAGTGACCAATCACGGTCATGTTCATAAAGGGTATAATTTAAAGTGGTTTATTGACTGACTGAAGATTTCAGCAACACTTACTACTGTGCACAGAATTGTAATTTAACTTATCGTCGTTTCTGTTATTTTTACCAAAATACAATTTTAAAGTTCTATATTCAGGGATGTATTTCTCGGGCAAAATTTCGTTGTGTAGCTAAAGGCCTATATAATTTGTGATGTAAGGAGTCCTCTCCAAAAGTTTTAGTTAAGAAACTTACTCTATATGTAGGTATGACACAAATACACACACCCTAATATTTTTGTTTTCATATTATTTTGTGTGTCGGAACTATATGTTTGGAATGTAAAGTGTTCTAATTTATAAGGTTTTAGAATAAGTTTGCGATTAATGTGGCTCAGAATCTAGTTCTTAAACCTCACAATTCAGCAGTATCATACTTAATGCCTATTATCTGAGGTATATATTTCGGAAATCTAAGTTTTCGTCACGATTTGTGATGTTTTTTGTTAGTGTATATTGTTTTTTTTTGTTAGTGTATATTGTTCTTTTGTTGTTTAACTTGTGTTTCAGAAACGTCCAGTCACTTAAAATGAATTGCTTTAAAATGCATGTTATTCATAACATCTGATTGTGTTTCGTAAAAGATGATCTCTTGTATTAAACACTGCGAAGTGTTTGGTTATGGTATGATATGAAGTCTCTACCGCTATATCGGTTAGCTTAAATAGGTAGCGCTATTACAAGCAAGAGTTTTCAGTCACCATGCAGTACTGCTAGCGTGCCATGTCTGGGTGGCTGGACCTAGTTCTTTGTACGCTGACATTGGCACAACGCAGCCAAAACCCTCGTGTGCCTGGCAACATCTCTGCAGTGTGCCTGCTACTCAGAAGACATTAGCTGCGACAGGCCTCGCATGTAGCACTTTGTTTCAAGCACGTCGTCTAATGTTCTTGCCACTACCGACACAGTGGTTTAAGTGCGAGCACACGTATTTCTCACAAACACCCTCCCCCTTCCTCGCCTTTGTCCGTAAAGAGACTTGATAGCTCATCGTTTATTTCCCCTCAGACGTGGTATAATGGGTAGGCCTACATATTTTAATTATAATTCCCATTGCCTAAGTCGTTAACTACAAACGTAGTTAATATTTGCGTCTACACTTTTCCTTCAATTATACAACACATGTGAAATCTTGTTAAAAGGAAATACTGGTACAAATAATTGTAAAAAAAGCACGAAATGCTTTGAAATACACAATGTTTCCACTTGCTTACAATGTACTGTATGTATTAAAACAACTGCCTGTTATCATTAGCTTTCAAAGAAATTGTTGGTAAACAAAAAATATTTTAAACATTGCATGTCGCTCAAGATTGTTTTTCATCGGCCATACTAGTTATACCTTAATTATTTTGATTTCAATAGGAATTTTTTATACAAATTGGAAAGTTAAGTCTTTCATCTTGTAGCTCAAAATCTGTTTTTTGTTATATAAAACATTGTAAAATGCCCAGAAATTTTTTTCCTGCGTTTTCCGTTGTACAGTACTTAATATTTTCCATCTCACTTTGCTACATGATGCTTTATTGTGGGCGGGGGCGAGAAAAGAAAATATTTTCCTGCGTGATAATCAATCAATGCCTGTCAAATTTTCTATAATTTGCTGTCGACCGTCGGACCGGTTATCAAATATTAAACGCTAGTGTAGTTGCCTGGCAGGTTCGATCTTCCACGGGGTGGGCTGCGAATAATTTCAACAAGTGGTTACGTTTGGTCTTCCTCGCCGACGTGACGTGCGTTTGAAGTTGTCACGTTGCCTACTTTATGATGGTCGTTACTGGACCGTTGTACTGCTTCAAAATTGCGGCCAGTAATACTATATCAATAAACTGGCTGTCTAGAAACAACTCCATAAACACACCACGCTAATCATGGGCTGAATTTCAAACGGAAATGTAGGTGGCAAAATTGTTTGACTTTTTACGTGCAAAGTGTGGTAACACTCTAAGGAGAAAATCCCGTCTTGCGCGCCACGTCCAGTTATTATTTTAAGTTTGTCAAGTAAACGTTTCGACTGCTAAGGATTTTAACCTGCGCCCATAATACACAGGTCAGAATAATAGTTGTAGTAAAATGTCTATGGAGCTCAATACGGAACATCCTCCGTGCAGTGTTGTCACATTGGGCGCAAAATGGCGTTCAACATTTTGCACCATGCAGTTAGGAGTATAAAGGAGACGGCATGTTGGGTCTTCCTTGAAGTCGACGTATATATGCCAGTTTTTCGCGAACAATAAGTTATTGTAGACCAACACACAGCATCGAGTAGATAGAGTAAGGTTTTCGTAAGCGCCTCGTATGGTATCGATACTGTAGAATGAACAGATTTGAATGAGAACTGTTACGTGCGTTGGATTCTGATGGAAAGAGTGAACAGGTACGTGAAATACATCTGCTACTGTCACATTTCAAGAGTAGAAAGGCTACGTGTTGCATTTTCATAATGTAAATTATGTGGTTAAACAATTGTTTATGTAGATAAACCTACCGAACTAAACTGAAAATACAGCGGCATATATTGTTTATTTACGCATATGTACGTCACTGACGATGTGAAACTGCTTGCTAATAGTAATAAAACAAACAAATTTGCTCGCAAAGTATTAACTAAATAGCAGAAACTATCATGAATATTAGTTTAACAATGGTGCCCATGCACAAACAGTTGGCGTTGCGAGGCTTTGTCGGTACTCACATAAATGTGTTTCAAAACGCAATCGTATAGTTGAGTTGTAATATTATTTCAAAATTGTGTTCCCCAAACAACGTAGACTGAGATAAACACTACACATTTGCTATTCGATAAATCATTTTAACTCTATTATTGGTCTTCAAACTTCTAGTAAAATACATTGGTTCTTATGGTCTACAGTGACGATGTGTACAACGTTCAAGCAACAAGGGCACAAATACAGTGACTTCAAGTGTTTACCTGGGCAATATACGGCACGGCCACCCCATTTTTGCACTTAAATTTTTATCTTAAATTTAGCCCTGGATTCGTGTGTTATGCTTACTGTACAGTTTCTAGAGATCCTGTATATAGCTATATTGTTCTTCGGACAGCGCGTAATTTGCTTCTACAATATATGTTTCCGTTAATTTTCTCAAGTCTACAGTAAAATTTTAAAAGGGTAGAAAGTTGCGGCTCTGGATAAGTTAAGGCCTTGTTACGGAGTTTTGCAGTAATTTCGAAAATACTTTTTTATTGCTACCTAATACTCGTATCAAAATTTCGCTGCACTGTTTTGACACTTATATGTTATAATTTGTAGCTGAATTTTTTTGTAGAATTATACTAAACGGTTTTTTAGATTTCATTACCCAAAGTACCAGGTTTTTCGTCGTGAAAATAACCAAAAAGGAAGGAAATTATTTTTTTGCTGAATGGTACATTATTTTAAAAAACGCGTCCACAGTATTGGGCATCATGTGATTGCACATTTTTTCAAAACTTTTGGTTAAAAAAATATTTGAGTTATTGGCACCAGTCTGAAAAAAACTCGTGAAAAAGCCCTACCATAATTTTCATCACCATTTTAATTTTTTATTTGTACCAGATATTTTTTTTCCTTATTTTAGACACAAAATGTGACTAAATTTGGCTCTTATAATTTTTTTTATCTATCATAGTTTTCGCGTAATGACGTGTTAGTCATATTTTGCATGTTTCCGTTTTAACCAACTGATATACCAAACTCAAAAAAATCACGGTGGATAAAGACATTACAGGCTACAATGTCATGCTCATAAAATTAAACAATAAAAGTTATTTGTATTAATTTTTTTTTTTTTAATTTTTAAAATTTTTGTTTTTAGTTTCAGCATTTTTTTAAAAATACAAATAATTTTTATTCTTATTTTTATGAGCATGACATTGCAGCCTGCAAAGTCTTTATCCACTGTAAATTTTTTGAGTTTGGTATATCAGTTGGTTTTAGTGTAGTCCTTAAAACGGAAACATGCAAAATATGACCTTAACAAGCCATTACGCGAAAACTATGAGAGATAAAAAAATTTTGTAAGAGCCAAATTTAGTCACATTTTGTCTCAAAAATAAGAAAAAAATATCTTGTTCATATAAAAAAAAATTGTGATAAAAATGCGGTACACCGCGCTCTTAAGAGGCTCCCTAGATAGTTTACGAGAGGCACAAAATCAATGGAACACTAAAGGTATATCTGACTGGCGTATGTGCTGCTATATCATCTCTACGTGTAAGTCACTCACGTGGAGTGCCGCCTTTGTTACTCAGTCTCATTTTTGGCGCTTATGAGGTGACCGTTATCCTTCATAGGTAGGTGTGTTCTCGTAGATCTACTAATGTAGCTTGCATTTAGTAGTTCATTCAAAAATTAACAACTATCAACTTGATTGGATTGCTGGCAGGAAGCCGTCCTATCGTTTGGATGCAAGGCATGCTTGACTTAATTTTTATATTTAGAAGCTGTCTAAAACGGAAAACATTTCCCACAATATAAAAAAAAATAATAATAGGCCCTAAATAATACATTTTAACTTTAATCTTACTGAAAATTTTACTTCTGCGTGTTAAATACCAAAGTGGGTGCGTGAATATGTTAAGTCAGGGTAAAACTCGTCGGAATACATGGTATTTCTTTTCAGAGTAATTTATTTTTATCCCGCTTACCCAAACGCAGTTTATCCGCTCGAGGGAAGAGCAGGAAGGTGTTGGTAAATATCTCTGGGTAGTAGAGCGGGTCGAGAAATGATGGGGTTGAGAGGTAGAGGAGGAACTGTGGCGAGTCGTCGACAGCCCGGGGCGTAACCTTCCCTCGTTGTGGCGTGATGGACAACTGCCGGGTCGTTGTGGCGATCAACCCCTCCCCCCTCACATCCCCACCTCCTAGTCGACCTACCCTCTTCCCTCCCTCTAGCCACAGTCTCCATGGTCATAGTGCCTTGTGGACAGTTCTCTGCCGCGACCTAGAGCGATGCCCGCCAACCACTTATATGGGATATCCTGTAACTGACCCACATGAACTGTGATCATAACGAATATGAGAGCCAGTAAATGTCATCTAGCCCTTCGTTAACGAGAACAAGGACATCGGAGTACGAACAACCTACTGTAAAATTCCACTGAAAGGTATTTTTGAGTTATCTCTTAAAGGGCCGGGCGCCGTTTTACCAGGGAGTATTTTCTGCTTACTTTTGGTCACTTATTCGCGTGGTGTAATCCATATCCGCGAATTACCTGACAAACTGTGTAAATTCTCAGCTGTATACAAGGGGTAGGCCCAAGTAAATAATCACTCTGGTTAAGAGGGCGTGGTACAAATTTCAATGCTAAAAGCATTAATCTAGGACTGTAGGTTTATTGAAGCCAATTTGCGAAAACTAAACAATAGCAATCCTAGACAACAGTTTTAGCAAACGTTTCAAACAAAATAGTCTCCAATGTTATGAACTTCTGAGGCACAATCTCTGACGCCAGAACCTCGTGCATTTAACTGCGGCGCAAGAGATCACGCGTAACGAATTAGTAATTCTGGATAAATATTTACTTATAAAGTTTGCAAATACAATTATCTGGGACTGTCATAAGAGTATTTTATCCATATTGGCTTCGAAAAAAGCGTAGGAATCAATTGATGTTTTCAGCGTTTATTTATGTACCACGCACTCTTAAGGTTTATTAATTCCACAGCAGGTTAAGTAACTTTGTTGTTAATATGGCAAAGGACCATTTCTGACACTATTTACGCTCATATTGGAAAATGGGCTAAACCAGATGTTTTCATTCTCGAATTATGGAAGTGATTTAATTTTATTTTTCACTATTAGCTGAAATTTTTTTTTTCAGTAAAAATAATGATTTTTCTCTTTATCATAGCTAAGATTCAATTTACTATATGCTTCTTAGTTCCTTGCTGGATCCAGTGCAGCACTGGCCACACATGAAATAAGACTAATAACTTTTAGAACTGTCTCATAGTAAGAAAATAAAACAGTAAATCAGTATTGTACGCTAGTTAAGTGACTTGCACGTGTGGGTGACGCTGCGTTATAAAGCTTCTCAGATGCACTCTTACACCATTGATTTATTGCATACTGCACAGGCGCAGCTTATATAGGGAGATGCCGTAACATATTTACTAGAAATGTGTTAACAGTTAAGATCCATGTTGCTTTCTGTAGTTAGGAAACCGATGGAACGTTTAAAATGCATGTAAACTGATTTTAAGATGAAAAAGCTAGACCATAATGCGGTATGAAAAAAATTATATTTTACTCTTCCAAAAAGTTTTAACAGCTCCTAGTATTGATTTTATTTACCAAGGTATTAGTTCTTAAAACATGTAATAAATGTTACAATTAACCTCGATTGAACAAAGTGGAAACACTGTTGTGTGAAGAAAACTTCCCTAGCGCTGCAAAATAAACACTTGTATTGTTTGAAATTCTATTAAATGTCAACTTTCCTTTTTAAATACTCGATATCAGTATAGTTGAAAATTTAACTACCTGAAATCTCGTTAGAAAACAATAGTTTATAAAATTACTTGTTGGTGTAAATGCCATCAGAAGTTTCGTAAAGAGTACCAGTAGTCGGTAAGAGTATGAAGTGTTTTTTTTATAGATATTGATAGAGGCCGTGTACATAATACTTTTTGTTTACTGACTAGACATGTTTACTCTCTACCATTAAGGATACTCAATGGCTCTACTCAATGCGCGGTGTTGTTGATTTTTTTTTTCAAGCAAAGATACCAAATGGTTTTCGATAATCATGTAACTGAAGAAATCCTTGTTAATTAACTAACAGAAACATATTCTTGACGAGAAAAAATTGACTTCGTAGTAAAATCTATTCTTAACAAAATTGGGGAACAGCTTTGCGATATATGGTCTCGTGAAAACATAATTCTTGTAGAAGCAGTAGAAATGTGATCATAGCCCTAAGGACTCTGTAGATAACAGGTTTCATCATTGCAATGTTGTTTGTATATTTGTACCAGGTATTTTTTAGACCAAAATTTAGATCAAATTTTGCTCCTACGGATTTTTTTGAATCTATCATAGTGTTTGCGCAATGGTTTGTTAGTCGAAATTTGCATTAAATTGTTTCAAGTACGACACTAAAACCGACTTGCCAAACTGATATAATTCCCACTTAATACAAATTTTGTAGGCTAGAAGGTCTCTTATATAAAACCAAAAATTAAATATTGTACATAAAAAAATATTCTGAAATTAAAATTTTAAATTAAAAAAAATCAAAGTATTTTTTTATGTAAGACTTTATTTTGTGGCATATACGTCTTGTAGCCTACTGTTTCGTTATTCAGTGTAAATTATTTCAGTTTGGCAAGTCATTTGGTTTTAGTGTCGTACTTAAAACCATTACATGCAAATTTTTACCTTGACAAGAAAACTTGGACAAACAATTATAGACAACAAAAACGTTCATAAGAAAAAATGTTTTCCCTATTTGTCTTTAAAAAATCCTGGTACGAATACAAAAATAAAAAATCAGGATGAGAATTTCTGTTCTGAGTCCTCAATGCTCGCAACAGTCGCATTGTTGAGTTTTTTTATCTTTTTCGTTTTTTTTTAATTTTGAAGGGAAAAAATTCGAAAATTGCAGTTAGAACATGAATTCTATGTACATCGCCCTGCAGTACACGCAGCGCAGTCCAATTTCTAAAAGTACCAAAAAAAATTTAAATTTTGAAATTTTTTATTTAACATAAACATTTTTTGTAACGGGTTTTAAATGTTACAGGCCATAGACAGTAACGCGTAGTTTTGATATGATTTTTTTCATTTCTTTATGTTAACTGGTTTTCAAGTTTTGTATGAAGTAAAAATACGCAAATTTTGACTTTGAAGTGCCATTACGGGAAAACTAGATGAGCTAATTTTTTTCCGTTAGAGGTATATGTACTCTCAAGTAATGTGTACAAAACTAA